>VZRN01001469.1:123755-159321 GCA_013397935.1 Dasyornis broadbenti | reverse complement strand
TTTTTTTTTCTGTAGTGTGGATGAATCATTCATTCCACATCCATAGCAATGTGAGGTCTGAACGGTACATGTCCTACAGTGTCACTGCTTCAGACACAAATACACTCTTTATGAGACCTTCAGCTTGGATCCCTGCCTGAGTGTACCTACTTTTGCACAGCTCAGTCGAAGACAGATGCATGCTAATGACCCACATACGACTGAAGTTCTTGAGAGGCATTATATACAGCCTGCACTTCCCTTCTGGCTGCTGCTCTTGAAATGTCAGCAGTACCACGGCTACTGGTTTATAGCAACCTTGCAGTGTGCCTGCAGTTTTCTTTCTTACATCAAGGACTGCAGTTACAATGCAGTTGAGCTGATCTCCTATAAATACAATGTAAACATCAGTGTAAACCTAATTCTGGGTTCTGAAATCTTCTTCTGTGGCTCCTTCTACAAAAAATGGTGCAAGCATTTACTATGTGCTATAGTTAACCCGGTTTCCCAACTGAGAGTTATTCATGACACAACAGTGTTGCCATATAATGTGCAGGCCTGAAGGTAAGAATGTAAGAGTATTCCAACTCCTTACACAGGAAAATTTAACCTGGAGCCTTGGAAGAATTAGGGAACTTCTGTTTAACAAGAAATCCAAACTCCTATTACAGTCTGTAGGTTTTGTCAAAGCATTTCAAAGGTGTTGCTTAAGTTTATCTGGTTAACTTCTCGCAGACTTCCCAACTCACTGTCTTTTAGGCCCATTGAAGTAGATCAGTGAAGTGCTTTTTGTGAGTGAGACAGCAAGGTGTTTAAGCAGCTTGACTTTTCTTTTTGATCCAGTAATGGCTATTCATGAGAAATGCAAACCAGCTGTACTGGTTTAAAAAGCCAAACCCAAACTTTGTAACCTGCTTCTTATGCTTAAAATCTCTTCTTCATCCCCTTTTCAACAGCTTCTATTTCTATCTTTAGTTTGGCCACAAGATGGCAATAACTTGCAGACAAATGAAACAGGCAGACCGATTTGAAACTGTCTCCATTCCTGAGCTTTTCCCTGCGCTCTCCCCCCAGCCCCCCTCTTTTGTTTCAATATTTAATTGCATTTCTTTCGGAATTACTAGGCAACCCACCCCCAGATGTGCAGTTTAAAGGTGATATGCTTGCAGTGTGATTTTAGGATCTACTCCATAGAGCACCATCATGTGATACTGGGGTAAGGTGGAGTTCAGCTTTAAGGGGGAGTCTCCAGCCTGCCTCACCAATCTTTAGGACCTGACTGGAGAAATACCAAAGGATCCATCTCCTTTCCCCACTCCTTCTCCATCCAGCCTCCTGAGCCAGCCCCTGAGCAGACCAAAGACAGGCAGAGCAGTTGCAAGGTGAGTTTCCCCTGTGGTTGCTTTTCCGTGACTCTGGGTGGTTGTGTGCCACTTAGGCTGGTGTTTGCTTGCTGTCTTAGGTGCAGGTGACAAAATCCAAGGGAGGGGTAGGCTCCAGGTAGAACTTCCGAGCAGCTGGGTCAGCCATCAGCTTGGGCTGTCAGCATTTTGTGCTTGCTTTTGAACAGCTCCGGTAGTTTTACTGTGCATTTCCAGTCACCTCACTGCACATTATTTCACCCTTACTGTCTGTTGGTGCTAAACTTTTGACCAAATTTGTCACGGAGAGTCGGGAGGATGTGCTTGGTAGGGGAGACTCTGCAATCACCCAGAGGGGTCTGCAGAACTATGGGTTTTCCCCACCCCAAGCCAGCACTCCGAGTGGGGAGGGATCTTCCTGACTTGGGAGCTGGGGGTTCAGGAGATAAGGAACAGTGCAGCTGTCCAGGAGAGTGAACTTCATGCCCCCCTGTTGTCTGGTCCATTTTGCAGAAGGACAGGAAAGAAGGACTCCTTGTCACTTGTCAGCAGTGCTGTGTTTCTGAGCTGGTTCCTAGATATGCTCTTAGGATGCATCTCTGCTATGGGAAGAAGGAGCAGAAGCATTTTCTGGTTTTGAGTCTGATATTTAGTAAATAAGCAAGAGCAGAAAAACCAAGAGCATGAAACCCTGGACACCTTATTGCTGGGGGCAGTTTGGTCCCAGCTGGTGAAAGAACCTGCCCAGTTCTCTCCTTGCAGGACTTGGCTCCTCGCCTGCTCTGCTCCTGCCACTATTCCATGAAGTTACAGGGCGGGAGTGCCCACCTCATACTATACAAGTGATGGTGGAGGTCACAATTAAATCAGATGTTGATTTTGAGACAATGATAAAGTTACACTGCGGGAATTGAGGAGCCTTGGCTCTTCACATCACCCACACACTTTCCTTTTGGGTAAAGCACCTACTTCTGGCTGTGACAGAAGTGATGCTTCAAGGGGTCATGGGAGGGAAAATTTCTTTATTGGACCCTAAAACAGATTTGGTGGACTTGGAGATCTGATGAATTTAGTTAGCAGAGGCAGAAGATCTGAAAGATAATACTCAGGTGTGCGCCTAGCTAGCATGAAAATCAGAGTAGTCAAACCTCAGCCAGAGATGCCTTTTGTCTGAAATCACTGCTTTTAACTCTCAAGGTAAAATGTCACTCAGAGGCAAGCTACATTGCCTACCACAGTTTCACGTAGCTTTGTGGTGATTAAAAAAAGCCAGCAGAGCCAGCTGAGGTGAGCTTCTGACAGCAGTGAGAACACATGGCATTGGGATGGTCCTCCTTTGGCTGACCCTCAGGAGTAGTTGGAGCTGCAAGCCCAGCCTTCACATGCTGGCTCTGCCCTAGGGAGGAGGCAGCCCCAGCTCTGGTCCCCAGCATGTGGCTGGTTAAAATGTTGTCTCTCACCAGTAAGAGACAAAGACAAGTCTTCTCCAGAGACTTACATGGTACAGAGATTTATATAGAATATCATTAAGAACAAAAGCTCACCTATTCAGGGTAACTTTTAATGAAGTGGGCAATGTTTTTACAGCTTTTGTGAAAAATGCCATATGAAGTCAGGTTTGAAACCCACTTGTGTGAATTTTAAGTGGCATTGCTTTCATTACCATAACCTAAGGTTAAGTGAGCAATAAATTTAGTTCATGGGAGTGGGCAGAGAGAAAGTTCCAGATTCAGTGCCAGTAATGGTGCCCAGATTCAGTGCCACTAATAACAAGTTGAACTAAAGGTGTGTCAGGTTATCGATTAATTGGTTTTTAATTGCTTATAAATTATTTTGATTTCATTTTTAAATTTGCCCTTTCAACACATATTCCTGAGTTTCAGATTTTTAAAATCCAAGGCCTTGCAAAGGAGTGGTTATTTAAGAACACCTATTTCTGTTGCATGGCTAAAGAAATTTTCTGCGGTGTTTAAATTTTGCCATTTTTTTCCTTTGTTTTGTTTTCTTCTTTCTGTGCTGCTCAGCCCTGCTGGCTAAGATTAAGGTGTTCAGAGTTCCTGATTTACCTTTGACTCAGTGCCAGTGCTGCTGAGGGCACTTGGCCACTCAATAGAAAGTGTATGCGTTACGGAAAAAAACCCCCAGGAACTGAGTCATTTTTCCATCCGTCACATTGGTCAGATGGGCTTTTCCCCCCTCCTCATGTGATGCCTGGATATAATTTCACTTAGAGCAGTTTGAGAAAGCAGACTTTTGCGGATTAAACTTGTGAAAAGGAGGTGTAAAACATAAAGTGGAGGCTAGGCCGGTGGCAGGCTGAAATTGCTTCCCAGCTCGCTATTCCGTGCGACTTGTGCCGGCGGGAACGGGCCGGGTAGGGCTCGTGTCCCCCGCTCGCCGTCCTGCGCTTCGGTCCTGCCTCCCGCCTCCTTGCCTTCCCTCGGGCCGCAGCCCCGCTGCCGCCTCGGAGCGGCGGGAGCCCGGCANCCGCGGGACACGGGTGCGCCGCCACCCCGCCCGGGGCAGGCGCCGTGCCCGGCGCTGACCGGCCCTGCTGCTTCCCTTCTCCCCAGGTGGTGCGAGGGAGATGCGGCACTGAGGAGCGGGCTCGGCCCGGGTTCCGCTGCGGGGCTGATGGGCGCGTTCTGAACTCGGAGCGCTCTGGATGAACGCGGCGGCAGCGGCGAAGATCGGCGGCGAGTTGGAAATAACATGAATACCTCGGTCCTCGCCTCACTGGGAAATATTTCCGGTCACCTGAATTTTTCGGAGATGAACTCGCAGATCTTGCAGTTTGAGGACGAAGATTGCCATGTGCCTTTGGCCATGGTCTTCACTTTGGCCTTGGCATATGGGACTGTGATAATTCTGGGAGTCTCCGGGAATCTGGCCTTGATTGTCATCATTTTAAAACAAAAGGAGATGCGCAATGTTACCAACATCCTCATTGTCAACCTGTCGTTTTCTGATCTCCTAGTGACCATCATGTGTCTTCCCTTTACCTTTGTGTACACCTTAATGGACCACTGGATTTTTGGGGAGGCCATGTGCAAGTTGAACCCTTTTGTGCAATGTGCCTCCATCACCGTCTCAGTCTTTTCTTTAGTCCTCATTGCTATTGAGCGCCATCAGCTGATCATCAATCCCCGTGGCTGGCGGCCGAACAACAGACATGCCTACATGGGCATTGCTGCCATATGGATTTTAGCCACAGCTTCCTCTTTGCCTTTCCTGATCTACCACGTATTAACAGATGAGCCCTTCAGAAATGTAACATTTGATGAATATAAGGACAAATATGTGTGCTTGGACCTGTTCCCCTTGGACACTGCCAGGCTTTCTTACACCACAACCCTTTTGGTGATTCAGTACTTTGGACCACTTTGTTTTATATTTATTTGCTACTTGAAGGTAAGATAGAATCCTCTTACAATATGTACTTCTTTCTATCTGATATTTGTGTATCCTTGCAAAGATGACAGTGGTAGGTTAATTTATCCCATGTGTTTCTCTTTGTTGAATTTCCTGCAGATATACATACGGTTAAAAAAAAGGAACAACATGATGGACAAGATGAGAGACAGTAAATACAGATCCTCTGAAACCAAAAGGATCAACATCATGCTGATATCAATAGTGGTCGCATTTGCAGTTTGCTGGCTGCCTCTCACCATCTTCAATATCGTGTTTGATTGGAATCATGAAATTCTGCCTGTTGCTACCTGCAGCCACAACCTGTTGTTCCTGATTTGCCACCTCACTGCCATGATCTCTACCTGTGTGAATCCCATCTTCTATGGGTTTCTCAATAAGAACTTCCAAAGGGACCTGCAGTTTTTTTTTCATTTTTGTCACTTCCACTCCCGTGAGGAGGATTATGAGACTATAGCCATGTCCACCATGCATACAGATGTTTCAAAAACCTCTTTAAAGCAGGCAAGTCCTGTCACATTTAAAAAAATAAATAGTGATGATGATGAAAAAATATAAAGAAGTACTAAAAATTCTACACCAAACTGCAAGAAGTGTGATTGCAGGTGAAGTGTGTCCAAGGACAAGCACAATTATATAACAAGTACAAAAAGGGTAATGTTTTTCTTTCTTTTCCAAGGAACTTTGATTATTGTCACTTTGAAATTATGCGCTGTGCATTTTTGCCCCTTTTACTGCTTTAATGTTCACAGAAGTTATATCTGAATAGTCAGACCTGCTACTACCTATGGTTTTCATCAGCTGTTTTTGTTCTGTTTTCTTTGTACAGTTCTGGGCTTTAGCACAAAGGTTTATTTATTGATTTTTTTTCAAAGAAGTAATTTTCAGGAGTGTCCATTTAAGACCATTAGAAACAATATGAACCACAGGGATGCTGTCATTACAGAGGACACCCTCCAAAAAATAAAATTAGGAAATTCTGATTTGAAGAGGACTTTCTTTTTTTTCCCCCCCCACCTTTTGTTCAATGTTAAAATCCTGTAAAATCAGTGTAGGTATGCAAAAAAAGAATTCTGTGAAACCTGTAGAATATGTTTAATGGGGACATACAGTTGTCTCATTGACAGAGGCAATTTGGGCTGTAATCACTTAGTTTCAAAGACAGGATTAAGAAAGAAATTCTGTTCTCATTTACAAGAGTAAAACCCTACAGTAATTCCACAGAGCGCAATGGGATAACTGATGTTTCAGCGCAGCAAATGAAAACATAAATGGGCCTTCAGTCCCAAATGATTACAGCTGGTTTTAATAACACAGGCTTTTTAATTTAAAAAATCCAAACCCCATTTTCAGCTGCCATCACTGACAGGAGCTATTGTTGCTGGGATGAAATGCACCATCTGTTCCAAACCTATAAACTGTATAAATTCTCCTTAAGACCTATGTCCAGACTCTAGAGGGAGATGGGACTGTTCACTGTCTGGACAAGGTGCAATTCCATCCTCACAGGTGACGGAGAAAATCAGATCTGGTATTAAAAAAGTAAGATTGAGCTACCTGTGTCTTTTCATAGTAATTAGTGTTGATCTATATAAATTATGTATAGCCTCATAATACAGTGTTCAGATGCAATGGCATAAACCTGGATAACCTCCAAGACAATGGATAGTTTAATCAAGACCTGCAAAATTTAAAAGAAGAATATGGAAATAGTTTGGGTATAAGTGTTATGTTTAGGTTCCAAACCCAGTTTCCCAGTTGGTTGAAGTGTGGAAAGATTTGCCAAATATACACAATAAACTTGTGTTACTGCTTAAAATGTGTATCCACAATTACACAAAATATTCATGACTAGATCCCTAGTTGAGGGAAACCCATATAACTTTACTGCTGTAAATGAAATTACAACAACATCAGCCAGCTGAGGTTCTGTGTCATAGAGTGTACTTCGCTATATCATCAATGTCTTTTTGAATACTCAGCTTTTAAAACTACGTTATAGACCCTGATTTCTTTCAGCAAGGTCACTTTAAATCATTCTGGCAGACAAGAGAGTCTTTAAAATGGATATAAATGTAAATGCAGCATAAATGGAAATCTGATCTGATATATTTATAAGCAAAAATGTCTCAGGATGTTATGGTGAATTTAATATATTCTAAATTTGACATAGATAAATGCCTACAAAATTAAAATTATTTGGGCTGCCAGTATTTAAAAGTGAAAAACTGTGCCTTGTGCTGTCTTATAAATAGTGTCGAATATTAAAGTAGCAGTGTGTTCTTGTGCATTATAATTCCATGTATTTCTCTACTGGAAGATAATTTAATTTAAAAGGAGTTTTCTGTGCTTGAGAACAGAGACAGAATGTAGAAAATTAATTATAAGACAGACGGTTCTTTCAGAGCTTTGGCCTTTTGTATTTTATGAGGTTTCCTTTTTCCTTGTGCTTCTCCATGGAATGTGTTGTTAATAATTTGACAAGGGTTTTCCGAAATTATTTCCCTCTCACTTTGCAACAATTTTCATATTTCAAAGGATGTGTATTTTCACAATGAGATACAATGTACAAAAACAGTCATGGGGTTTTTTTATTAAGAATGTTACAGTGGGTTTTTCCCATTACAAAAAGTCACTGTGAATTTTAAGGCCTTTTCTCCTTTTTTTTTCCTTTTTTTTCAAGACAACTTTCTGTCAATGTAGTGGAAAAAGAAAATTCAGTCATTTGAGAAACTTTCCAGTTAGTTTGATGGAAATTTTCAAACAAGCTGAATTAGGTGCTGATACAGAATAGGTGTTGGAGGAACTTTAGAAGAGCCTGCTGGTGCTCAGGGACCTAAACCAGGTGCGTCCTAAGATTTGGAGGTCTCCAGTGGGATAGCAACATAATTCTTCCTATGGCAACATTTCTCCTGCTTGAGGTACAGTCTCAAATCATGCAGCTCATCTGGCACTGTGTCATACTGTCTCCTGAGAATGCATGTCAGGTGCTTTTTGCCTAACCAGCACCTGAGAACAGGGCGAACTGTAAATAGGAGCCTTCCTTCTGCTCATTCTTGTTAATCTAAGGAGCTGTTTTTCCTCTGCACTGCTGGCCTAGGATCAGGCTTCTGATGCTTCCCCGCTTCCCTGCAAGAAGCCTTTCTGAGCCTCTGCTAAGGACGCAGGTTAGCGCATTGTCACACAAATAGCACAGGGCACGCTGCCTGTAATGACTGTGGAAATGAGCACAGTGTAAAGACTGTTCTGCAGGAAAATGCACTTGGAGAATTTCAGAGGCAAAATCATTGCTCTTCTGAAGAATTTGTTATAAGGACAGAGATAAAAGTAGTCTCTCTGAGGTGCTGACCTAACATCTGCAGGGCGTAGATCAGATCTACTGAGAGCAGTATTTTTGTCTTTGGTTTTGTGACTTGACGCTGGAGTTTTCAAAAGCTGCTGAAGGCTTTCCTCTCCCAACAGCCAGCTACAGTACTGATCCTTTTTTCATTTTCAGAGCTCCAGCATGGCTTCTCATCCTCTATATGCTAAATTTCTTTACAGGATAAGCTGACAGGTTTCATGTTTCACTATAATTTTTCAGTCATTTTGGTTTGGTATTTATTTCTTCTACATGCTGTTTTGTCAAACGTCCCACATTTCAGCACATGCTGATACCTGTCTCAAAAGCCTGAAGATCCCTTTTATTCTTTCAGACTGGTAGAAAAGTTTTACTGACAGGAAAACAGAACAGTGAGTGATCTATAATGTATCTTATTATTTATGTGTCATATTTCATGTCAAATCTCCAGCCTTAAATGACAAATGTAACTGTTTAATAAACATCAGTATTTGCTTCATTTGTCAGTTATTTTAGCATCTTAAACGTCAGTTTGATCAACCACAAACATTTAAAGTTTCTGCATAATCTAAATAAACCAGCATATTTGTATTTCATGCTATTAAATACGTCTGTATTCCCATTTTGCTTTTTTTTTCAAAAAATAGTTGTGTCATTGTTGCTACGTACAGTAATTCACAACTTTCATGTCAACATTTAGAAAAGGATAATAAGAAAGGAAGTGATTAATTGACAATAAAACCTGCCTTTGGTAGGCTAGAACAGAACTAGAAATTAAAAAATTATATATCTCTATGTATATAATCAATGACCACATAAAGAGAAAAGATACAAACCAGGAAAAGAAGTCAACATGACGTACCCCCAA
Organism: Dasyornis broadbenti; assembly: GCA_013397935.1. Lineage (NCBI taxonomy): Eukaryota > Metazoa > Chordata > Aves > Passeriformes > Dasyornithidae > Dasyornis > Dasyornis broadbenti. The sequence continues at coordinate 150,341 of VZRN01001469.1, read as the reverse complement.
GGGACTTGAGCTGATGCTGACTGTATCTTGTCACTGATGAAGGTGTAAAGGGCTAAGGGTTCATATATTCTGACTCTGTGGTCTTGCACTACAGTACCAGCTATTATTAATGGATCCTAAAGGGAAAATTAGATGCTGATTCATATTCAGACTGTAAATCAGTATATGTTTCAATCCAAGCCTGTATATCAAATTCTCATTCTGACCTCAGAGAAATGTTCTCAGAGCAATGAAACTGAGAATTTGCTTGAAGTTAATCATTTGCCTAGGCATTCTACTGAATAAAACTGCATTGCTGGCTGGCAGCTCACACTCTTTCCTAAAAATCAGATTTTGGATATTAGCTTTTTTACAGAAATAAATTAATGGCATATACTTGTTTGGCACTTTTTTTCTCGATTCTTCTCTGGATGGTTTTCTGGGCCTGATAATGTTCTGTTTAAAGCTTTCCTTTCTATTTCTTTGTATCAAAGAATTTACCAAAGCAGTGCATAGAGAATGAAGACAATAAGGAATTTTTCTCTCTTCTCTTCTTATTTTTAAAGCATACAAAACAGTAGGAAACACGAGTTTAAATAACATCTCTGTCTGCAACAGATTAAATTCATTCAGTTGAGTCGAAGGGGGGCAGAATAATAATTTTAACCAAATGATAAATTTTGTTGACAGTCATTTCTCAGTTTAAGGATATATACAACTCCAAGATCTACCACGCCTTCTTCATTCTTGTGTTCTTTAGCATGTGGTATCTGCTTCCCTGAGTCATTACTAATTAGCCAAGTCATTACTAAAGTTGACGTGAAAGAAAACTCTTCTATCCAGGTTTTGCAGAATTTCAGACATTTGAGTATAAGGTATAAGATGAAAAAACGTGATCAGCTTTGGCTCTTACTCTTTAATTAGCCTGTGGCCAGAAATTAATTCTATTCAGTGTTTCTGCCCATGCAAAATAGTGTTAATGGTCCAATTGAAGTTAATATTTCAAATATTCAGGAGTGCATTCACAAAGACTAACTTCAGCTTTCCTAGTCTCCTCCAGCAGCAAGCCAAAGGCACTGCACTACTCTGGTGCTATGTATTACCAAAATGTCTTTCCCTCAGTTGTCTGTACAGGCTGCTAAGTGGCAGGACTGCCATCTTCCAGGGCAGCATTAGGCCTGGCGACTACTGCATCCTTTCCTCCATCTTCCGTGGTGCTTCTGCTCTCACTTCATATTTCAACCCCTTGATAGCTGCTTTCTGAGGAAGCTGTAGAAATTTGTACTCTGATTTTGTAAAGTGCCTGAGTATATGATAAAATTCAACTCTATTCAGGACAGTGCTTTAAATAGTTTCTTTCATTAAAATTATCTTCCGGCAAGCTTCTCGTAGGCAAGTTTCTCAAAATTTAAAAGTACATCATTTACAAAGCCTGTGTAGGAAATATGTCCATACAGAACATCCAGCTCGTTGCAGCAAAACTGGGACCACACACTGTCTCGTGTTTTCCAAATAGCTGAATTGATGATTTGGTTATTTATCACAGGTCAGGATTAGTTGCAAGATATTTGCCCCAGATGAAAACGTGTTTGAAACTGCTGTACAGGAGATGCTATGCATGGTTAACTAACTTGCCACAAATTATGCAACATTTCAGATAAACAGGGAAACAGAACTTGGAAGACAGACAAAAAGCAGAAGATCTAGATGAAGCCTTGATGCCTTCTGTCAGATATACACCAAAAGACCCAAAGGGAGACTCAGATATTTATTTATTTTGGGATCCAATAGACTGACAGGTAAATGGGTTTTTTTAGCAAAATGGTGGTCAAAGAAGTATGTAGGATAAACAGATTCTCTGCTCCCATTTCCAGAAAAAGAGTATGGATCTCTATAAATGACTCTGAAAATACATTTTTTAAGGTCCTTTACCTTGGATTAATATAAATCACTTTTTGAGACAAAGAACATTAAATGGTTTTGGCACAATTGAAAAATAACAGCTTTTCATTGCACCCACCCACTGCACATGAGTCCTTTTGCTTCCACTTCTGCACAACATGGAGAAGGTTTGTTTATGGCAGGAGGAGTAACCTGATCAACAAAGCCCTCCTTGTCTCTCTTGGCTCACGTCCACACTGATATGTGCTGCTGTTTGTCACTTCTGTCCAGCCTCTCCCAAGCTGTGATGTTTTTATTATGCTGTTTATATTGTTTCTTAATAAAAGCTGTCTTTGCAAAGATGTCCTTGAACGATCCTATTCAATGTGTGCTTGAACATACAGGTGAGAGGCCATATAGGACTTGCAGAAATGTGACTGGCAATGTGAAGGTGTTTCAGGCAACAGAGAAGTTGAAAATGTAGTTGTTCCATACTGTTATTTAGCCCTTTTAATTTAAAACTGGTTTTATTATTTTAATTCATGTAATCTAAATGTCAGCTTAGTTTACATATCTAGAGTAAACTTCCTCTTGGTAATCAGCCACCAGAGACATTCAGTGAGAGGAGACACCAGGTAAACCAACTTGTATCCTTACTTAGCCTTATAACCTCTCACTATTGTCTGTAAGCTTTTCATTTTCTGAACTGTACTTGAAGATATATATGCAAAAGTCTTCACTTCTTTCTCTATAAGACTAGTAAAAGTTGTATCATTAAGATATATAAGAGATAGGACTGGCTTTTCTTTTCTGATTTTTATTTCTGTTATTATTATGACTGTAAAGTTTGAGGCTCTTCAATTATGCTTGGACTTAATATCAATTTGGGCACAGGGGTGGTCCCCTGGATGTCAGTCACAATGCTGATATGCAAATAGTTACACAGGTGCTGAAGTAAGAACCTTAAAGCCTGACCTAAAACACTCCAAGGTTAATGGAAAGCCTCTCATTGCCTTCAATGAGCTTTGGGTGAGGTACTTGTTTCAAGTACCATTAAGGTGCAATACATGTCTGAACACCTGCATTTGTCCAAGGGACAAATTAAGAAGTCATCTTCAGCTGGTTCTTACAGTATGGTTATCCTCTTAAGTCCTTCTGTGAGTCTTACTCTGATGTATTTTCCTGACACAGGTACAAGTTATACGTGTCTGCTGAGCTGGCTGGCTTACTAATTCAAACCAATTTGCTTCACAGTAAATTGAAGAGGGTACTAGCAATTCATCACTAGTAAAAGTGTGGGCTTTTTTTTTTTTGATGATGATGATGATGATTACTACTACTGCTGCTTTTTTCACTTTATTGAAAAAAAAAAAAAAAGACCAAAGATCACTAGCAACCAGACAGCATAGTTTAGTTTACATTTGAAATTCACTTCAGGCAGTAAGGAATCTCAGCCTGCAGCATGGGCTGTGGATTTACCTGGTAGAGGTGCACCTATAGCAGGAACATAAGCAAGTATGAATAAAACCACTGCAAGTAGTTGCTTAAAAACAAGCACCTTCAGAATTGGATAAGGGCACATTTAAGTCAATATAGAGAAAACAGGAGTAGTCAGCATGGGTTCTCAAAAGGGAGGCCATACTTAACCAACCTGGTAGACTTCTATGGAGATGATTATCTTACCAAGCCAGCTACTGGCGTGCTAGATGAGGGGGAAGCTGTAGATATTGTCTACCTTGACTTCAGTATGTACATATTTAAGTTGGAGCAGCAGCCCCAGTCTCTGAAAAAGCCTTTTTACTTACTTTGCAAATGTTCAATGCTGACACATTGTTATGTATTGCTTTTACTAATCCATTAAGGAAGATCCAAGTAACCTTTCATACAGAAATACTGCCACTTACTTCAATCTGATGACCAAATTAGGTGTAATAAGCTTTTGGACACACCTTTTAAACTATATTTGAGTTATATAAGCATGGTTAGAAAAGCACTGAATATAACAGTAGCTCGGTGCAGTTGTACTCTGACAAGTTTGGGGAAGATTGGGAGCTATGTAGATAAAAGCATTTTTGTCAATGCCCAGGTAAGGAAAAGAATGACTCACTCTTGCCTGCTACATTTGGCAGCAGCCCTCCAGTCATGTTATCAATAGATGGGGCAGGGAATACACTCATGTCTGAGCCAGGCACTGCAACATGGGAAGGAGGACTATGGGCCCAACACTTATGGAGCACAACCAGGAGTTGTGATAATGCATTTTTAGTCTGTACAGAAATATGAAGGGAGAGTTGAAGCAAATTTGGTGGGCCGAGAACAGGCCATAGAGACATGGAATCTGGATGTTACTAATTTTGTTATTTAGAATAACCTGTAGTAGGAAATGTATCAGACAATTATCAGTTCCAAGGCTAAGCTTTAGTATAGGTGTTTGTGAAAGTCTGTGTTTGGGGCATTTTTGTTTTTTAAATAAAACAATTATTTGAACAGTAAAATCCAGTTTAGCATGGTTCCTATGTAAGAAGAGAACTTGTCAGTGAAAGTGCTGACAGTACAAATTATTTGCTTGCAACTCTAGAGCCGGATGAATTTGAAAGAGTTCTGATTGCTCTAACATACTTTGCTTTCTAGCAAAGTATGACACATTTTTTTAAAAAAGCTACAGATGAAGCAATGATTCTGATGAGGATATATGCCATGCTAGTAGTTTTAAAATAAAGACACAAGTGTTATTCATACATTTTAACTAAAAATTGGTGCTAGCCTGTCACACTGAGTATTACTATTTGATTTCTTGCATGGTTTTCTTAAAAATGCAGTGCTGTTTGTAAAATGACTATGATTGCTGTTAGGCAAAAAAAAAAAAAAAAAAAAACAAACAAGAGCCAGACAAAAGCTCTCTGCTCAGAACACGTATTTTTACATAATTTCTTAAACCACACCCCTCTTCATCAAACACCTCTCCAACCTGTGTTTTTAGTTCAGGATAGCAGAGAGAGAGTTTTGATGCGTTAAAAATGTCACTGAAGGCTTCTGCCGTTAGTGACCCAATCTGAAAGCTATTCTGAGTTTTCAGTGCTCTCTGGAAGCAGATTCTTGCTAACAGGAGTATTTACACCTCAAACTATTCTGCTACAGTGCCCTATATTTAGGCAGAACTTGAGATCCGATGAGGCTGCTTTGATTAGACAGAAGCTGAGATAAACATGTTCTTTATGCAATGCTATTTAGAAACACCTTTTATACAGTACTGTTTCCAGAACAACAGGAAACTTATTGTAAGACAAGTTCTAAGTGAGCCTGGGTTTTAGAAGCTGTATCTCTGCTTCCTTTCAGTGTTGTGTTTGCAATTCTTTACACTGACCCTTTGCATTCACTTTGCATGCAGCCACTGCTGGGACCACAGAAATGACAATCACACAGACCTCTTGCAGATATGGTACAGGATTAAGCAATCCCTCTCCCCACCTTTCTGTCTTCCCACGCCTATGCATCACAAACACTTGTCACACTGAAGGGTAAACTAAGCTGTGGCATAGAACCAGCTTAAGAACAATAAACCTAACAATAAAGAAGGGATGTGAATGGGGGAATTGGTCCCATTTGTCAGCTGGTTACACAAACACTTGTTCTGCTGTCAAGGGCAGAGGTTGGTGGGAGGAATGAGTGAATGTCTAAGGATGAGAAAGCACAGTGCTTAGGCTGGCATGGCCACACAAACACATTAGTCAAACCGCACCCTAACTTTTTAATAAGGAAAATACTTCTTAATCTATCAATGTTAGCTCTGACCTGCTATGAGGTCAGCTATTTTGGGTGGCCACCATTGCGTGAACAGCTGATTTTGCCAAACAAAAAGGCTTGGTTGGACTTTGTCTAGAGCCTGAGTACTTGCTGCTTTAAAGGAGTCTGCTCTTGTCTTAGGATTTAAGCGTTGCATTCTGACAACCACTATTGCTTTTCCATATAGAAACACCTTTCTTGCACACTATGCTGTAGAAGCTGTTAACTCTGTGCCAAGAAATATAATAATCATGGAAATATGCATTTTCTAGTAAACTCTATAACCGTGTGCAGTGATCCATGGTGTGAGTCTTTGATTCCAAAACCTGGTATTTCTGTGGGTTTTTTTTCCTTTTCTTCTCTTCACCTGGAAACTGTGTGGAAGAGACAGATTGTTGCAGGACCACATCCAATGAGAAAAGAAAGTTATGCCATTGAGTTAAAACTGAATTCAAGAAACTCCTGTGGTCAAGATTCCTTTGATTCTATGATTCCATGAATAGATAAGCAATGTCACTAGCCCTGATATTTGAGCTTTCTCCAAGCATATTCTGGTATGCCAGTAGGTTCAAACTTGCTTAAATCAATCACTGTTACCAGCAATTACTGTGTTGAATCACTGCGAACTTCAATTTTCAACTCACTTTCAAAGTTTTAACTTAGAGGGAATTGCCTTGATTCAACTAAGCTTGACTTAGAATATCATATATGACTCAGCCTGTATCCACCCTTGTAAAGTGCTCAGAGACTGTGTAATGTGATACTCACAAAATGAGAGAGCTTATTTACTGTGTTCACTGAAGCTCGTTTGTGTCAAATATTTGAGTTTGAACAGCAGCATTTTCTTGGAAGAGAGAAATAATAACTAAGATCTGAAATGTGAAATTGTTTTAACTGAAGTTCAGTCCAGTCCCTAAGATATAGATGTGCACTTTATATTAATATCCAGTTTGGAGATCTTTTAACTGACTGCATTAGCAAATAATTGCAAGGACATATATCTGGTTTACACATTACAACTTTTGCATATAAATGTGTAACAAACGCATACAAATCCATTGTTAGACATACTGGAAAGATTACTTTGAATAAAGTGACTGAATTAAAACTCTGGAGGTTTTTAGAATATTGTTACTTCTTTACTTTTCAGAAGTTTCACAGTAAAATATAATTTGACTTTGATACAGTGTATTCTGTCACATTTCTAAAAAGAAATGGCTATAGCCTGGTATTTTGACTAACAGCCTTTTTCTTGGTAAGTTCGCATTCATAAGATGGATATAAAATCTAAGAGATCAAAATAGAGTTCTTCTCTGGGTTCAGTATGAATTTTGCCAGAGGAAAGGGTAGTAGGAGGTGCTGATTTTCCTTTATGTTCCAGGCCTATTGATATTTTGCTAACACTGGCATACTCTTGGGTGTTCTCATTTTATTCTGTGGAGTTTGTTTCATCATTTCCCTTCTGTTCTGTTCCTTTTTAAATAGTATGTTACTTTTCCTGGCCAGCCCTTCAAATGATCTTACAAACTCTCTCACTTTAAACATGCAAAGAATTTGATGGTCAGTTTTCTAAAATCTTAGATTTTCATCACAGTCATGGAAGGTAACCGTGTCTGATTTATACAATATATGAAATGAACCCAACATCCTATAACATAACTTTTTAATAGAAGAAATCGATTGTTGTCACTTGCCATTCATATCATAGTCTTAGGTTTTTCCCTGCTGATTCCCTCTGGCAACTTCTTAGAATTGTTTTGAATTTATAATTTGTGATGCTGGGAGTTTAAAATGTAGTACTAGGGTACATTTGATTGACTCAGTATTAAATATCAAGACCCTGCTGTTAAACCTACAGAAACCCATAGGAAAAAGCCTCCATTGCAATATAAGACATGCATTCTTTACTGCATTGAACATTCATGCTATTGCTGCATACAAAGTATGCTCCATGATGTATCCCACATTTGCTTGTGGTCTGATTATTTCAGGAAACCTACTCAGAATTTTGTTACTCCCTTTCTATGGCAATTAGTGCACAGCCCTGCAGATTCCTGGATTCAGGGTTTTGGAAGAGATCTTGGGCTGTCTTCTTCTAGACAAAACTGGGAAGGATGAATCTGCTGAGAAAGATAGATAATTCCAACTGCTGAAAAAGCTGCTTAAGAGACTCATAGGTTTTTCTAACTTGCAGAATATATATATATATTTAGTGAAGGCTCTGGTCATTATATAAGTGTGTATGTTCCCAGAGCACCAATAGTAGCCATGTTGGCAGGATTCTGTTCTTCAATTAACCATCTCAGCTTGGTTGGAAACAGTTCAAATTTGCCTTAGATAAGGCACTGTGGTATTTACACATATGTTTCTATGTTGCAACATGAACACCATGCACATTAGGTAGTTTAAAGTTAGCATGAATAATTCCAAGCAACCTACAACATAAGACATAAACTAACATTCTTAATATTGTGAAGACCAAGGAAACCATTGTAGCGAATAATACAAGTGGTTTCCTTACAGCCTAGTAAGTAAATGTAATTATAACTATGAAATCTCACCAGTCTGTCTGCTACTTCTTGAAGAAGTACAAGTGGTACAATTTGAGAAGTGAAACTTCAAAGTGTGGTGGAGGTAACAGGCAACAACTGGAAGTGTCAAGATGGGACCTCTCTCGGTACATAGGTGTTTTATGCTATCCTGGTCTAATGGACAGAACAGTTCTCCAAGGGATAGGGTATCCACACAGACAACCTGCCTTTGAAGTAATGGCTCTTCAGAAAATCTTTCTTCATGACCCTGAAAGAAATACTTCTATATCCTAGTAGGATGTCTAAGGTCAATCTGCCAGGGTAAGTGCTCAACCCAGGAAGTCCCATTACAACAATTCTGTCCAAAAGAGGGCAAAAGAAAATCAAAAGTCAATGAAGGCAGCAAACAACAAAAGCTGATAGAGCACTGAGGATGAAAAACTAGCTTTGGCAACAAAGTTACTGATTTAGTGCCAATGTTCTTTTTGACTATGGGTTAGAGAGAGAAACAACATTTGCAGCTATCTCCCTCCAGGCACCAGATTGCTAAGAGAGGCAACAGAGCTTGCAAATGCTTTGGTAAAGTTCCAGTGTGGTGAACGGATGAGGAAAATGTGTAATAGCTTCACTGAACACTGAAATTGGAGTTGAAATAACAGCATAGCTGATTTTTTTTGTTTGTTTGTTTTTGTTTTTTTTTTTTTTTTGTTTTTTTTTTTGTTTTGTTTCTGGTTTTTTTTTGTTTGTTTGTTTTTTTTCCCCAGGATGAAAAAGAAAGATTAATGCAAGGAAATACATTATTTGGGTCCTATGTGAATACCAGTTTTGGACTTCATAAAGAATTATTTTTATACTGTTCAGGTTTATTTAAAGTTTTAAAACATTTTTTTCTCTTAATCTTGATAAAATTTTGATGTAAAATGCTGTTGTGAGATAAGAAAATTACATTCTGCTATTAGTTATTTCAGCTTTTTTTTTTTTTTCTTCACATAAAATGTAACATTTTGATAAGACCATGAAATTAACTACCAAGAGGCATCTAAAGTCCTGTTCTCTCCTCTGGAAAAAAACCTATATTGGTTGAAAGAAGCCAAATTTTATTAATAACATGGTTCCAAATAAATTACATTTTTGGTTGTTATCAAGATACACTGACAGCACTTTTCCAGTTCTTACACACTTTCATGATATCCTAGATGTTACATGTGACTTCACAATACATTATGACCCTTTTAATGTAAATGAAAACTATTTGTCTTCTTTTATAATTTTGCAAGGTCCCTTTACAATAATTATATATAGAATGGGACTGGAAAATTAAAAGAGGATACAGGATGTCTGTAACTTAACTTTTCACCTCTTCCTAAAGGAGGTGGTAACCCAAGTGAAAAACAGCATAAGAAGAAATAGGCACTGCAAAGGAGGACTAGTAGAAGAGCTTGGGAGTATGACTTTTAGAACACATTCATTTTAGAAATTGTAATAATGTTTGTTGCTTTAAAAAGTAAGTTTGAAAATTGCCTAAGCTCAATATGACTTCAGAAAACTCATAAAAGAAGTTATATATCTTAATTAAAAAAAAGAAGATGAATACTAGAGAAGCTCATTAATCCCTTGCAACTGATATTTCTCTTTTCAGTGAGTTAACTCCTATCTTTGTAAATTTTTGCACAGTAGTTCTCACCACACACTCTCTTCTGTGATTTTTCACAAAAAAACCACCAAAGTACAGTACCTACTGTACTTATTCTGTGGTACTGTGTATTAGAATGTTTATTTGAGGAAGAATAAGCAGATAGATGTGTGGGCGATAGCTTTGTTATTGTAGAAAGAGTAAGTTTGAGAAATAAGCAGTAGTCACTATGGCAATGAACTTAAACTTGCCAGGTACCATTGCAAGGATTTTAAAATTCAATTTTTCTTTTTCCCTTTTTTTTTTGTATTAGATGTAACATACAAACAATGAAGAAACAACTGAGTGTTGATTTACAGCCCAGTTCTCCTAACTACATCCACCTCAATGCACAGATTCTGGGGTACTGGAAAATGAAGAAAACTGAAACAGAAGGGGCACGAGAAAAAAAAATGAGAGGAAGGAAAGAGAAAGAATAGATACATAATACTTTATCAGTCTTTCTTGACAATAGTTTTCTTAGCTTGGTATAAAAGCTTTCAGTTAATTTTTTTCAGCAGCTCTTTAACTGACTTTACAGAAATGAAATGCACTTTTCTACTCATGGCTTAGTTTCAGGCATATGACTGAATGTCATAACTCATCCACTGAAAGCTGGGACAGTCTGTTCGGACTGTTCACAGGAGTACTGGTAAGCTTTCAGCTATGTAATAAAGCATTCAGTTGGAGGAAAGCAACTGACATGATGTAGAAAAAACATGCACTTTCTGTCTTTAAAGCTGAGCCATAGTAGTAATGAATTGTTAGTGGGACAATAGTGTCAATCATTAGTAAAATAAAGGTGACTATATGATTGCATGTATCCTCATAGATACATTTGTACAGGTGTGTGGATATTGATATAGATATAAATATAGATACAGCTACAGCTACAGCTACAGCTACAGATATGGATAGATACATGCACACACAATATTATAGAAAAGTTTTTCTTGTTTTCTTTTGGGTTAATAACCATGAGTGCATAACCCTGTAAAGCAGTGCTGTACACAGATACTCTCTGATTGAATACATTGCCTTTGTAAAAATTTCCCAAGATCAATTTTGGAACCGTAACAATTCTTATCACTTACTCTTTTAGGAAAGTGAATGCACTGCAGATCCAAGGCTAATGTACTGCATCTCATTTAAATTTTACCATACCTATTGCTAGAAATGCTAGATTTGTTAGACAGTGAAAAAAATAGCCATACAAGGTTCCTAAAAATGCAGGTTCCCAAGCTATTGTGCTTTCCTCTTAGCTCTTTTGGGGACATACAATACTAGAAGAGACTACCCGGGATATTCATTCAAGTTGTCTGCCATAGCAGAGTTGTTCTTTGTTCTATATGTGAGCCTTTCTGTTGATTCATAACAACCAATTTTTGTGGCTGCTATAAATTGAACAGTTTAGGCAAAAGTACTAGAGTTGATCAGAAGCAGCTAAGACATAACAAATTGCCTTTGTATTATCAATAATTCAATTTCTGTATGTCAGCTGAAAAGGAAAAAACCCTAGATTAAGCATTATAAACATTGTTGTTCATGCTAACACGTGACACAAATCCTCAGTTTTACAATACTGGAAGTTCTCCCTCAACTTTTTAAAAGTAGAGAGAGAATCAGACTATGCTGAATATGTATATGTGTGTGGAATGAAATGTAACAGATTGGAGAAAATATGAATTTTTCAATGTATTCCTGAAATTCTGATGCTAACAAATAGTGATTTGTCTTTGTTCCAAATGCAACTTTTACAACATTTTGCAAGATCAAATTCTCTAATAAAATACAGCAATTAGTAATCACACTGCCAGTGAAGTGCTAGAAGGCATTTAGATGCCATAGTAATGCTATAATCAGCACTCAAAAAGAACAGCTATAAAGAACATATAACTTAATTAAATTGAGGAAAGTAAATATTTTTATAATATTACTTTCTGCTCAGACTGAAAAGATTATTTATACAATCTGAACTGTCAGTTACTAAAATAAATAAATGTAACTGGTTCTTCCTCGCCTTTGTTTCCCTGGCTACTGTGTGTGCAGTGCGTCAGTAAGGACAGTTAATATCTTAATACGTCCAACCTACTGCTTTCTGCCCTCTTATCTGCTTTATTTGTGGACCCACAGGAGATATTTTCCTTTTTCTTCCATTGAACAACTGTTGTCATTATACTGACAGATGCCATTAGGTAACAGGGAAGCTGATTGCTGAGTGTGGTGAAAATGATTTGTTATGAGTCCATCGGCCCATTTAGGGGAATAATTGTGCTTTCTCTGCTTACCAGTACAGAATTCAAGTGGCCAATATTTAGGCACTCATTTTTTCAAGTTGAAAATAAATTATTGATCTGATTATGAATACCAGGAACTTTTCTGAATTAAAACCATCCCAATCAATATTTCACATCAGTTATGAGAGAATGACTCCGTTTTTAAAAAATCTAAGTAAAATAGCCACTGCTTTTTTTTTTTAAGGTTACAATTCCTGTTTCTTATTGTGTACCATAATGATTTGAGTTTCCTCTCAAATCTTTTACTACTTAAAGGTACCCACACATCCACAAAACCCTTTGAAATGAAAGCAACAAGAGGTTCATTGCAGGCTGAGTAACATGAATCCTTTATTGATGATGGTTTTGGGGCCAATAGCTCATGACTGATATATGGGAAGCAGCAAACTGATAGGTGATCAAGGTTTAAAGAGAAGTTAAGATTTTGATCTCAAAATGCATACTTTTTATATTTTCCCTGATTAATTTAAATTTAACATAAATCCCAATTGGTTAGAGTACTCAAATGGTAAATTCAAATCCTTAAATTTTTAAATTCATGAATGTATTAACTAACATTCAGATAGTAAAGGGTAGGAAATCATGGTCTCAACAATATAATGTGAAAAAAAATCCCATCCCCCACCACTTGTACAGGGATTTTTTCCTAGTTTATGACTTTTCTGAAAGCTTGAATAACTCATAGAAAAGAGCAAAGCTGAATTTATGGAGAAAATGTAACTGTCTCACCTGTCTCCACCATAAATAGATTGCATTCATCTTAGCGTCCCTCTCCTTGATTACATTTCATATTTGAAATTATTATTATCCTAAATTATTTCCTGTTTGAAATACAGATTTTTCAATTCAGTCTGGCATGCATCTCACTGAGGTGCCTAATTGCCTTTATATTGGAAAAAATTGTTTGAAAAACTTGTGCTTTCTTAACCCAGACTGGTTCATACACAAGGAAACATCTAGACAAGATTATTTTTCAGCATGCAACACAAGGTATGAAAGTAGTACAAGATCTGAAGACTACAGAAATTAAATCCCTGAGCATCTAAAAATCTCCTATTAGTCCTGTAGAAAAAGGCCTTTTATATCAGCATCTATATCCAACTACTAGATACTTTAGAAGAAATGAAGGAATTATTAAGGAATAAGGTGTTCTAAGGTTATGTTTTGCGTGATCACCCCAGCTGGGACTGTAACCAACGCAGCTGAACAGCCCGTCAAACCCAAGGAAGTCTGAATAGGGACTACATGGGAAGTATCACCCTTTGCATGTTTCTGTTATGTAAATGAAAACAAGACTTTACGCCCAGGGCTAAAATAGTTTTTAAACATTTAGTTCATTTACCTACTTTCACTCTTCCACCTTTTGCTGAAAACCACTTTCTATTCAAACTAAATGTTACAGTAAATCTTAGTATCACTCTCTGTCTTTGCTGTTCAGAATAATTGGTTATAACAGCGCAGCAAGATTAAAATAGGCAGCACATGCAGCCTTGTCTGTCACACCCCTAGGCTAACATCAGAGGGGGTTGAGATGCAATATAAATCAGCCCAGAAGTGGAGTTTAGGACATTTATGCCTCTGAGGCAACTTTTTCTTGTTTCCACATGTGGAGGGATCAAAAGGGACCAAAGGAGAATGAGTCCAGAGCAATACATGTTTGCCTGGCTAAGTCAGTGTACCTCAGGAAAGGAGTAGGCAGCCTTGACACAGATGCATAAGATTCTTGTATTCTCTTGCAATGTGCCAGTAGTTCCAAACTCCGTCTTGTGTAATACCAAGAAAAATTCTCAGTGATAACTGCCAGGAAAACTCCAGGTTATCTTTAACTCTAGTGGGACCTAAATGTCTTATTAAACATGATGTGTTTATGAAATCATATGAAACTCCTGATAACTTGTTTCAAAAAAAAAAAAAAGGTTTTGTTCTCTCAGAGTGTTTGCCTTCCCATCAATAAACCTTTTTGCACATTTGGTTTCTTATTAGTGCTTCTACCATCCTAGTGGAAAAAAATGTCATAAGATTGTTTTCTTATGCTAAGTTAATATGCTGGTTTTGCAGGCTGGGGGATGTTCTCTCAGCAGGGAAATAATTATTCTGAAAACAATGATTTTTTCTAATGATGTCTAAATCTTCATAAGATATCCAGGGCTTCAAGCCGAACCATCCACAGCATGGGTTTGACTCTCTTTCGTCAGTGATTGTGTTGATAACCATGCATTAAAAATGTTCCTTATTCTACTTAAAGGTGTAAAATTAGATATATCCAAAAGGTAGCACAGTTAGTATGTTGAAATAAGCCCTTCGTGCACAATACCCATCTGTGTGCTGGTGGACATGACATTTCTCAGGGAGAAAGGTTGTGTGGTGCGCTGTTGTGAAGCTTGGCATGGATTAGGGCCATCTCATCACTTGCACCTTTTTGATTCCATGAGCTGTGCTGTACATTGGGTGACAAAAACAAGTCAGAAAAATGCCATGACAGTATAGTTCTAGGAAACATGCAACATGTAGCAAATAGAGACTTTCAATTATTTCTTCCCAATTTTTGTAAGTGCAAATAAATGAGAGAAGTCTGTAACACAGCACTTCGCATTTTCCTGCTACTAGAGCTACTTATGATCTCAATCCTGTCTCAGTCATTTTGCTTTAGGATGCTTCAATGCCATTTACTGAAATGAGGTAGGTTACATTACGCAAAAAGATTGCAGCAGTTTTGAGGAAAAAAACATGCTAAAATTCAATTAACTTGCCAGAATTGAACTTCTGTGTTGAACTCTAACTCTTCAAAGCTTCCTCTTGACATGCCTTAAATTCAAGACTCTGGCTATAGTGTTTTAAATAATGCTTTTTTTTTAGAGCTTTAGGTTATTTTATCAGTACTTTATTGGGAATATTTCCATTTATCATTGTAATATATTTTATTGTTTAATATGATTATTTAATATGACATTCAAGATATGGTACTGACTATAACTTCTATAAATTCCCTGAATCCAGCTATTTTCATCACTGCCAAGCTTCTGTTATTTTTTTAACCTCTGAGTTTGACTGCTGTAGCTGCTGTAATTTATGAACAGAAGCAGGAATATTTTAAGCCCTAAATTATGACAATCCACTGTTGTAAAAACATTTTTATATGTGAGATAAGTAATGCTCCAATATTTTTTTCTCAGATTGGGAAAGGTCAGGGAATAACTTTGGAGACCCTTCTTTGCCAGAGGAAATGACTTATTGGTAAAAGTAATTTTTATAATGTTTTTTATTTTGTAGAATACCTAGTGCATTGAACAGATCTCCATTTTTATCTACTTTCACCTTCTTAAATCATTCTAATACATTAAAAGAATGTATTTTTTCTTTGGAAAAAAATAACAATAATTTTGAATTGTTTTAAAATCTGGCTTGAATTTTGTTATTCTACAAACTTCTGCCTTCTTCACTCAAGCCTTTTGTCAAAGAAACCTCAGGGGACTGTAACTCTATTAAAAACAGCATTTGCAAATCTGTTATTTCAGACTGTATTTTGTGTCAAGGCTTTTCTACAAGTAGATCCTTTTTTCTTAAAAAGGTCTAAAGCCAATATTTTAATATTGATATGCCTCAAATGTACTGCTTATTTCATTAAGAAAAAATGAGAGTGAAATAAATTGTTTTCAGGGGCCTAAGCTGCAAAAAGAAATCTTGTTTCATGTAAAAAATATGTCCCTGAGTAGCTTGCTTAACAATTCCCAGATAGGGATTCAAGCAGACCATTTAGTTTAATGTCATTTTAATCATGCAAAATTGATATGAAATACAAATAAATTTGAGATTATTTCTCATTCTTCCATGGTTGCTAAACTCCACACTTCTCTGATGCAACCAGCACATAGACAGAAGAGTATAATAGCATCCAAGGCTTTTTTTAATCTCTGAGAGCAAGCTATTGTTTTTGAAAAAGTTTAGCCTCATCATTTCTGGAAGTTTGGAGTTCACAGTTAATGTGTCTATGTGTCTAGTTAGTTCCACAAAATTATTTTAACACAGGATGATATACACTTCTAAGTGGTAGAAAGCAGAAGAGCTTTTAATATTATGCATATTACATATATCTATAAAACTGGTAATTGGACTGTACTGATTGCTTATACTACTTTATTTCCATTAGGTTTTTAAGTTTCTGACATCCCTGAAAGTTTTTGGTGTTCTAATGTGTGGCTACAGCAAATTAGAATTTTTCAATATGGAATATTATGCCTCATTCTGCAGTAATTTATTCAAGGGGAATCCACCTTTTAGAGCTGGTCTGAGAAAATTTGTCTAATGTCATGTGGAATAGTCTAGATGAGTGTATATGGCCAAAGTACCTTAAAAATAGCAATCTACATACAGAGAAGAACTTTCTGAGTTGCAGTTGTCCAGATTCTTGCTGTTCTTTAGTGCTAAAACAGAGATTAAGACACCTTCATCTGTAGTTCTGCCAGTGGCTAAATTCCAGAACTGGAATTGATTGTTGCCTATTTAAACTGGTATCTCTGTCATCATGTGTTTCTAGAAATTCCCTTTGTGTTTTTTATCATTAGAGTATAAAGTGCAGTAGAAAAACACTGCATATACAATAGAACAACAAATCCTAGTGTTATCGATAGAAAATGTGCAAGATGATCTTCCTGAGGTTTACAAAGTACCCTATAGACACAGCTTGTTGTAGTGCGCAGAAAAGTTCCTCTTTACCGTTCCTGCCTTTATCCATGTTGTAGATTTTTTCCAAGTTGAGTATCAGTGTAACATTGGAAGCATTAATCTGTTTGTATTACTTTAAACAATTGATGGGTATTGACAGATCCTGAGGGGCGGTGGTTTATTGGGGTTTGGGGGCGGGAGTTGGTTCGGTTGTTTGCTTGGTTTGGGTTGGGTTTTTTTAGTTTTTTTTTATTTATGCTCCTAATTTTACAGCAAGGATGCCTCTAGAAGAGCTGATAACATGCCCGTGGGACTATGGTCATATCAGTTGCTAGGGTCAAGCAATGCAATGCTTTTTCTCTAAACAAAGCAGAGATGTTGCATGTAGAGTATTTTCTCCAAATGTCTCTCTGGAGAGACTCTTCCAGGCTCTAAGATCTTACATCTATCTGAGCGATACTGAGTCCCGTCAAAGAGATCTGCTGTGACTTCTAATGTTTCAAATCTTGGACAACGTCATGCTAGTCCTTACAGCACCTGCAGTGCAGCAGTCATCTTCAGCAATTAAAAATACCCTTGTGTCTGTCTTCTGAGTTCCCCAAACCTAGAAATTAGGAAACCTTATTACTTTCTATTCAAAGATAGTCAACAGGCTCCAACTCCTGCTTAATTAATAGATACCACTTTAAATGAGTTATACTATATGAATAATAAAAAATATTCTGAAAAGCTATGTAGCTTATGTTTGACAGGGAAGGAGAACATTCCTCCCCACTAATCCTTTGAAATGCTTTTGAAGTTTGATGAGTGCCATGCCAAAGTTGCACAAAGATCTCTATGGGATGCCGCTGATCATCCAGGGATAATGAGACACAGAGTTCACTGAGATTTGTAATGTACTGCTGACTGATCCGTGTACAGGTTTTTAATAGCCTTATGTGGACACTGTAGGAAAAAATAACAAAAATAGATCCATTTAAGTATCTAAAGATCTGACTTTTGAGGAAGAACAGCTTTTGTCTACCATTACTTTCAGAAAGGAATGCTGCTGGTCAAACAACATAATGGTATTACAGCAGGTACCTATTTGAAATGCATAATGAGCTTTCTTGTTTTGTACTTGTTTGCAGGAACAAATGCCAAGGTTTGAACTCAGAAACTGAATGATAGGCATTTAATGATTGAAGTTATATGAACATACCTAGTCTGGAGGGTTATAATGATATAGGCAGTTTGTGTTCACATTATATAACACTGCAAACTTTCCATTGGTGATTATGAAAAAGAACATTTAAATCAGAAGTAGAACATTTCTATTTGTGCAATAAAAGTGCCCATTTTGTCTTTCTAGCATAGCTTTAGAGTGATGACTTTCTATTCAAAGACTAAGTGGATCATACTTGGGTTTGGGTTTCTTTTGTCCAATCTCTGTGTATATAATTTTTGTCATAAAGACTCCTGCAGCACTGATAGGCAGGTTCACTGATATGTGAGAAAGGGATAAGAAAAAACACAAGTGTTTTCATACAGAAACTTCAAGACTAAGAACAGATATTTTAAGATTTGGCTTTTCTGACTATTGAATAATGGGAAACAACCCTTTCACATTGGAACACCAGAAGTTCCAAAACGTCTACATTAAAAAAAAAAAAAAGTCAGTTTTATCTCAGTATGTAATGATCTGAAAAAAAAAATTGTTTCATAAAATTCTGGTAATAATTTTATAACCCTTAAGAAGAAATAAAATTTTGGAACAGTATTCTCTCAATTTAGGCCATAATGGAACATAGCTTTCTGTGGTAATTCATATCTTTATTACCATTGGACACAACCTCATATAGCTTCAAAATCTTTCACCCACCTACTTTTATTGCAAGCAATTAAAACGGATTATTTATAAAATATACCTAAAGGAAATAACATATGCTGCCTTCAAGTATTTCCAAGGCTACAGAACTGAAAAAGGACAATGGACGACTACATGTACTAAATAGTTGCTAAAATACAACAAAACATTTATCTGAAAAGGTTTTATCTTAGCTGAAGTGCATGCTGTGTTTCTTATGTAAAAAAAGAGCCCCATCCCAAAATGCCAAATCCTGACATCCATGGCACTCCACAGTCACTTGCCTTTTCCTAGTATCTCTGGTAGCATCCTAGTAGCTTATCTGAATTGAGTTTATTAACCAGAAATAGGATCAACTGAATAATACGAATCCTGTCACACCAGTGGAGGCAATAGCCTCCCTCCAGAAGCACGCAGATGGGGAGGATCTTTTTGCAGGTATTTTTACTTAACTACCACATTTCTCTTCTTGATGATAGAAAAATGTAAAGTGAGGTAGCAAGTATGCCATGATTTTGAGGGGAACACTAGGAGAAGAAACTTCAAGCCTGTCCTTACTACTGATTGATTGAGCTCCACAATGGAGACAAGGCAGACAGAATATCAGAACAGACAAAAATCCTCTGTGCTTCTCTCCAACACACTGCTGGAGTAGCCACCAGAATTTCACATTTGGGTAACCCAGCATATTTTCATGTTGTGAAAGAAGGAGGCAGGTCCATTGCAGTGGCTACCTGCATATCACCAATTCAACCCCATTTTGAAAGAAACCTGAAAAGTCTAGCTAATTAAAACATTCTAGGAGTGGCTGCTGAACCAACATTTCCCATTATGTTATCATTAGGCTCAGATTTGGCTTATGGGTTGTATTACGATACTGCATCATGCTATATCACAAACTGGTATTACAATCAATCTATATAATATCATATTATTGGATATAATACTTCCCATAAATTTCAGGCTTCATCTAAGAGTTTGACATATGACTCCATATCTATGTGTAATTTAGCAATTCATTATGTCCAATGTCTTCTGCTGACATATCAGTGTCATCAATTCTTAGAATAACACATATATTTATGTTTTCAAGGCTTTGTTTGCTCGTTTGTTTCATTAGAAAACCAATATTCTCTTTCACATGGCCAAAGACGAGTTCTTTTCTCAAGGGCTTTCCATGAGTCATTCTACTCAGGAATAATTTCTCTGGTATCTAAAATGTCACTCATTTCTTCTTATCTCTGATTTGACCACAAATAAATGACTACAGATTGTCAGTGCATTGTGCAGTGTTAAAAATGTTATCAAAAGATTTTTCATCTTGAACAATGTGATTCTCTAAGGACACAGTTCCATCAGCAAGGTCTGGTTATAGCCTTGAGCGTTTGAAATTTCACAGTGAGAGGCAAAAGGCAAGGCTCAGTCATATGTTGTGGCAGCTGCACAGAAACCATCAGGTTCTACTGTTTCCAGGAATGACAGGAAGGATAGGGGATGATATGTCAAAATTGTACCAATAGCAATGGAAGATTATCTCAGAATTCTCTCAGAATTCGTGGGACCCTACTTTCTCTTGCACTAATGGAAAATTAGGATGTGAAAACGTGTAAATGGTGAGGCTTAACTTCTTGAAGATATGCTAACATACAAGGCTGAATTCTTAGTTTCTTTTGATGAGTATCATAGGAACTGAGATATTGCTCCCTTTTCATACTCACAAAAGAGGAGCAGAGCTCTATCTTTCTTAAATGTCTCTAACCTTCCACTTTCCATATTGCTTGAGGCCATTGTATACAACTCTCCTTACAAATGCACAGCTAAACCAGAGCAAAATGGAAATCTTAGGGGACAAGCATCTGTAACTGTTTCAGATTAGACCTTCTATGCAAGCTTGCTGTACCTGTTTCAAAGAGGACATCACCCTTGTGCACCTCCTCCCTTCTACCACTTTCAAACCACCTCCTCTCTCCCTATCAAATAAATTTTAATATCAAAGTAAAGAAAACCACACACATTTGATTTTTTATCAAATTTATTTTAGCCTCTATTACATAAAGTAAGTTAGGACTTAAGGGATTACAATAAGGTGTTCTCAGGTGATGAAAAGGAGGTGTTTTTTCCATTTTCACTGTAGTTTTACAAGAAAAAATGCAACACGTGTAAAACTGAAGAAAAATATCATCTCTCTGAATTTGAATTAGCTTCAAATAACATAAAATTGAAATAAATTTATTTTCTAATTCCAAATGCCTTCTGGTGAAATTATAACTTCTGACAAGTAGCATGTTTATTCCAGTGAGCTCTAGTCAAGGGAGAATTTGCAAATTGTTAAACATAAGTTATAGGTCACAACTGGATTTTTCTACAGTTGTTGCACTTTTATGAATTTATGTAAATTGAAGCTTGCTGAGGTCCACTGTGGTACCTTCAGGTGCATGTGGCCCTTTTCAGCCCACTTAGGCAGAGAAAAGGGGGCTGAAGTTGCCAGTAAAATGTTAAGTGTCTCAGCAACTCTGAAAAGCTCACCCCTATTAACTTTCCCCATCAGTCAGATTGCACCATACATCTCAGCTTTGCCCCTATGCAGCACTTGAGTCCTCTACAAAATTGTCTGATTTTCACCCATTCACACTATAGACTTTTCATGCTGCAACTGAAAGAAGAGCTATTAAAAAACCTGACAAAACCCGCTACTCTTAGAGAAAAACTCCACTGATAGCAAATTCCTGAAAAAAAAAAAAATTCCAAAGTTGTGCTAGAAACACACTGCTAACTGGCAACTTCCAGAAGAATCCTGAGAAGACGAAGAAACCCTTAACCTACAGCAGTCAAAAAAAGCTAATAGTTGAGGGAAAATTAAATGCAAATGTGAAGTGCAGTTCTGATGGCATGAGTTAAAGGAGAGTTTCAAATTGCTTTGCCATTTGCTGAGGAATTAGTGTTCTTCTTGGAAAAAGGTAGGCACATAGGCCATTTTCCTGTGTTTTGACATTAATGGCAATCTCTGGTACATGTACTGAATGGGAAATATCTACTGGTTCTTTTAACTTCCAATATTGAAAGAATGAGACACTATGAACAAGGAATTTCAGTTTCAATATCAGAGTTAATTCAAGCCATCACTGGGCCTCAAATCGGATCCAGAAATTTGCCAAAAAATTCTCCCTTAGAAAGAGACACCTGGCTCCCCAAAGCCAGTGCAGCAACCTTACTGCAAGTATAAAAAAGAAGGTAAAAAAGTGTTCCTGATGTTAAAGAGCTGAAACCTAAGAATTCACACGATTTCACAGGGAGATAGGAAATTCCCAAACGGTGCAGGGCAACAAGGCTTCGCTCCCGGGGGCGTGAAGCTGCCAAGGCAGACACTCGAACGCTGGCTGTGGGGGCAGGACTCCATCTGCTGCAGGATAAGCTCCCTCTCCTGCTGAGACCAGCCTTGCCTTGCACAGCCAGATGACAGGTTTGGCCACAAAGGTTTGGGGCACCGCTGCTGCTCAGACCTGAGCCTTGCCCGCAGGCAGGCTGAGGGGCTGTCAGCACAAGAGCGCGCCCCACTCTCCCAGGAGCATGAGCCTTCAGTGGAGGCTCCATGGGCACACACCTGGACGCGGATTCTCTGCAGGGCTCAAGGCTCTGATTCCCAGGTGCCATAGCAGAATTCACCCCTGGGTGGTGCTTGCGCTGGGGACAGGGCCATCGCTCTCTCTAGCCACTACAGAGCACCGTGGCCAGAGGCTAGAACAGTGGGCAGCTCAGCCCTGCCGACACGGAGACACCCCACTCACGGCAAAAAAAAAAAAAAAAGATGTGGCTCTTATGTGACCTGAGGCCTCCGTAGAGCAGGTCCCTGTGCACAGAGCGCCTTTCCTCCCCTGCTTCCTGAGCTCCCTTCCTTGGCCATGGCTCCTGCTGCTGGGGGAAGAGATATAGCACAGGTTAGCAATCTTCTAATTTCGTTGAGACTCCAGACATATGTTTTAGGGCGGGCAAGGGGGAGCCCTGTAAACAGGGACAGGAGGAAGAAGCACCTCTGTGCAGAACTTTGCTCTCAGGGTGTTCACTATAATTTTTTTTTTCATAATTCCATTAAGATATAGATTATTTAGTTATCATATGCATTATATGTCTTCTTCCCATAAACTTTCCTGTTTAAAGAATGTTTAAAATATAAAAATCCATGTCCAAATTATTTGTTAATGTGAATTGTTGTCTCAGTCATTCTTTGTGTGATTGTCATTGAATTTTCTTTTTATAACCTGCATTCATGACTCTGCATTGACTTGTATAGCAGCTTTTCATGTAGAGCAAAAGTAATTCCTAAAGCAAAGAGGGTTTTCAAATATTTCCTGCTAAAATAGTTGTTCTTTGCTTCTACTTCAGCATATTGTTGCACAAGATTGTTTCCTCACTTACTATACTGTGCAAAGACTCACTCCACTCTCTAGTTCTTTTTTATCTCAGCTTTTCCCACTTAATCTCTAACTCATTCTCAGTTGTACCTTTTGGTGGTTCCCTTGTAGTGAGTCAGTCTGCTTTCCCTGTGGAACCCCTGAGGATGAAATGAGTCTTTTTGAAGGCCCTTTTTGGTTTTTTTTGTTTTGTTTTGTTTTTTTTTTAAGAACACTTCCAATTTCCCAGTAAATTCTCACTCTCTTTGCCACAGTAGCCATTCTGGGAAATCAGCTGCATCTCAGTGTGCAGCTCACTCCTTTCTTTTTTTTCGAAGAGCTTGTTTACTGCTTCCCAAATCAGACTTCTTTCTTCATGGATGCTGCTGTATATGTAATCTCAGGTAGCTCAACATTTTTCCACAAAGTCTTGAGCTGGTTTCCCTTAGTATTCCCCTCCTCAAGTCTCCTGCTTTTTAGTAACCCTGTCCTTTTCCACCTAAACCCCACTGTTACCACTTCCAAAGTACTTCTACCCACCTAACTGAAACCCTTCAAGGCCCATATGAGGGTAAAACTCTTTTTGCTTCTGAAATCCTCAAAATATCACATCTGGGATACCTCAGCATTTCCCAACAAAACCTTCTGCTCACTTAAACAAACTTTGAGGCGTCCAATCTGAGACTTCATTACCTCTCCCATGAATTAACTGAGGTTTTACTAGCCAAAACTATTCGTTCTTCTTTCTGAGTCACACTAGCACTCCTAACCAAACCCTACACTGTTCCTTGAGGTATTTGGGGGTGGTTACCCCACTCCTAAATTTCACTATCACCTGGAGGCACCTCAGCATTTCCTATCCATGTCCCCTTAAAATACTTGAGTGACCCTCAAGAACCGCCAGTGTTCCCTCTGAGATACCTCAGTTTTTCTCCCCAAAAATGGTCTGTCACCCTGATGTATCTCAGTGTTTCCTGCCAAAAATCTCCACCACCCAGCTCGTATTGGGTTAGATTATGTCCTGTCCCCTCCATGCACTGCTCCTTCTGCAGGAAATCTGTGACAAACCTCACTCAAGGCCTCCACCATCACTACTTGCCCTTCCCACCTAAATTTGTCTAGAATATATGTTAACTAAATGGAGATCAGAAAATGAACCACTTTTGCTGTGAAAATATTTTAATGAGAACAAATAACTGTAATTGGTGGACTTGTCTTGTGAACATGCTTCAGATAGGACTGCACCATCTGGAGTTACCAGCAATTTGATGAAATGCCAAATTTCTAGTTTTGAATTCACTGTAATCTATTTGATATATTCTTTATTTTGCATTCATGACTAATTTCACAATGTGCTTTTTGCAGAATAAAAATTGCCTAACAAAAACACCTAGCTATCTCTATTTTTGGCATTCCTATCTTATAAGTATAAAGCATCTAGGAATATCTAACTGAGTAATTACGGCATTATCTAAACAAACTCTTTTGCAACGTGGTATTTTGTTAATATTATTAATGGTCAGCATCACAAAGGACACCAGCCCCCAGAAATATGGTTTAGTAAATACATAATACAAATATACAAATACAAATCACAGAGTAGTTTTACTATCTCAAGCAACAACAGGTCACAAAGAAGGAATTGAGTGAAGATTACATGAATGTAAAAAGAAAGTAAAGTAAAGAAAAGGCATGCTTTTTGGTTTAGAAAGGGTCCTTCCAAGCACCTTTGAGTTTGATTTTCTTGTTTATGTACAAGTTGCTAAGTAAAATAAAAATAAATTATATATATGAAATATAGAAATAGATTTTAATAAGATAAAAAAAAGAACAGATAAGCACTTAAATAGGCTAGTTGTGAAATTTCTGCTTTATCTTCCTAGTTCAAATTTACTCAGTCTTGTGGCTAGCTTTGATTTTTAAAATTTGTCACTACTATGGCTGTGTGAACCACTAAAAAATATTCTACTACTTGATCATTACCTCCGTAAATACTCTTAATATTCCCCTCTTCTACTGTTGTATATTATCTTTTCCTGGACAGTTTATTAGGTAGCTGAAAGTTAGTTTGTCCACAAATTGGGGTTTGATGTGTCCTTGTGACATACATCATAATGTCAAAGGCTAACACTCCTAAATTCCCTTCTCATTCACAATTACTGCTTCTCTTTCAGCCTTTACTAGTACTAGGATTTCCCCCTTGCTACCATGGGCATTGCCTTGTTCTGCTGTTTGATGTTTTAGGATCTCAAGTCCAGTGTTTTTCTCTATGGAAATAATTGCCCTTTCACTCTTTCCTTTATCTCAATCTTTCTAGGTAGAAGATACAAGAATGCTAAGTGAGGAAATGGCTTCATTTATAAACTTCCTAGCTGAAGTTTCTCTTCCTTTTCATATGCAACTGAAACTCCTTCCTCTACTCTGATACTAAACACACAGGATGGTTACCTAACAAGGCTAAAGAGCAGGGACACACAGCTGCCTTTCCTTTGTGTATGTCCATGTATTTGGCATATTCAGCTTTGTGGGAATAAGGAGTTAAATCATTCACAATAAAGAGGCAGATCCAGACAATTAGGAAACAACTGAGCATCTCTAAAATGTATTTCCTTTTTTGATATTATATCTATGACTATATATCACATGTATTGTATGATATATTTATTATATACCCATATAATTGATATTAGTATCAATTGAGTTATCTGAATAGGCAAATCCAATCTTGTCTTCCACCAGAGAGAGCTATGATTGTTGAAAGTTCTAGCATTCACTTTCTGGCCACAAGCTGAAGAAAGTCTTTCTCCCTGATGCAATTAAGCTGTAATTATTTATCAGGGAATTCATCAAAGTGTTTGAAATCGTATGTCCTGTCTCTCTAATGTTTTGCTAATATTTTCTTCCTCCACTCCAACTTTTTTTGTTTCTTACAACAGTTTGCTTTTGGATCACCTTTTTTTCTCACTTCTTTCTCTTCTTGTCCCCAAAGAAAACAGGGCAAAGTGGTCTAATTTCTAATATCTGTCAAAGTATGATCTTGGATAGGGACAGTACATGCTGGTTTGCAGTGAATGCTTTGGTTTTGAGTGGGAGAGATTGAATTTCTAGTGAAGTTTTGCTTCCTCTTCCACACTGTCCCAGAATTATGTTTCTGATGGAAGTATGCCAGCTTACACAAAGGATTTTATCCATAAAATAAGGTAATGGTAGTACTGACATTCATGTGGAAGATAAAGTCTTAAAATCTCCACATTCACAATACCAGCTTGATAGAAAACAGAATCTGAGGAAAAAAGTGATGGCCTAACCTTCCTGCTGTAGATTTATTGCATGGTAAATGAGGATAAATCTGTTCAGTTGCAACTTTTGGAGCATATGACCTTTTTCCTTAGCTTAATCAATAAAGCATCAATACTCCATTTTTCTCTGAATCCATTTTGAACAGCAAAACTGATTTGTCTGTGGCATATCTCCAAAATTCAGAAAACAAACCTCAGATACCAAATGGAATTTTGAAATAATTTGATTAGTCTAAGCAAAAAAAAAA
>VZRN01001469.1:91076-123722 GCA_013397935.1 Dasyornis broadbenti | reverse complement strand
GTTTTTGTTTTTTGTACTTTTATTTTTTTTTTTTTTTTTTTTGGTGAGAATCATCCACTAATTATAATTATTAAAATACAACAGGGAATGCAGATGCTACATTCCTTTTCTCAGTAAAATAGTTTTGTGCTTTGAGTGCCATACTGTAATTGAAGTTAACTTTTTGACTAGGAAAAGTAAGCCATTTCTTAAAAGGATTAATTTAGTTTTCCTGTTTGCTAAGATTCCTGTAGGTCTCTCAGAAAAATTCTGCACATAAAAAAGAGTAAATACACCATGCAGCCACATGTATTATGTCTGTCTCTAAGGCAATGTCAAGCCAATTGTGTATTTATTAATAAGCTGACTGAGAAATCTCTGAGTGTGTACAATAACTCTGAGCATCCCTTATGTGCGTGACTTCGTGAACCCAAGCAGATCTGGAAGAGAGTTCCTGTGCAGCAGCCATTGCTTCAGGAGTCCTGTATGTTAGGATGTCTCAAGGGAATCAGAAACTACTGCTCTGAGAGAACACAAAACCATCTCTGTTTAGACCAAGGATGCATCTAGGTGAATATCCTGTCTGCAGCAAAAGAAGACAGTGCTTATCTGAAAGAGAAGCATAGTTAACAAAGCTAGCGTAGGTGCTCCTAGTCTGCAGCAATCTGTGGGTCAGGAACTTTCTGAGGCAGAAATGTTATCTTTATAATTATTTAAAAATTCTGGTATCTAAAACATTCTGTGGAAAGAAGTTCCACAGCTCAATCTTGTATGTTGTGTGAAGGACCATCTTTCTTCTTTTTTTCATTTTGACTTGCCTCATGAAGGTTTTAATGTTTTTATGTCATTGTTTTAAGCCTCTTTTTATTGCCAAGCACTGTTTCTTATTCATATTCCTCATAAATCTCTCTGACAGTACATCTGGATTGTCTTTTTGCAGACTGAAGAAGGCTGTCTGTTTAGTACAGAATCTTCCCTACATTTTTTCCAGTTCTACTATATCCGTTTTGACATAAGAAATTGCATATGGTGTTCAAGATGCAGAAGCACAGTCAATTTATTCTGCAGCACAATATTTTTTCTGTAGCACAATATTTTTTCTGTTTTGTTCTGTGTTTATTTTTTCCTCTTTTTCTTTCTCCTCATGTCTTTGTCTTCCTCTTTTTCCTTTTTATTTTGATTCTTACTGAGTGGTCAACTAATGCTTCCATAGACTTATTTATTATAATCCTAAGGTGTTTTTCAAGAATTGTAGTAAACATCAAAGAATCATTTTAGTATCTGTAATGTTAGGACTGTTTTGTCTCAAATGTATGATTTTATAAATTTTGTTTCTGAAATTTTCCTGCCTTCTGTCACCCAACCACTCAGTCTTTCAATGTTCATCTGCAATTCTTCACATATTTGTGTGAAGGTTAGCAAATTTTGCCACCTTATTGCTTTCCAGATCTCTTATGACAATAGATAAAATGAAGTTTTCATATATTGTCCGTGTCCATATATGTCCATTCTCATTCAAACCAAGTGTGACAGGCAGATTAAGCACTTCAGGTCTTCTACATATTCAAAACTCACTTAAAAAAAATTAATCAGCAAATAGACCAGAGATCTGAATTCAGAAGCTCTGACAGAGTTTCTGGACTCATAGCTCAGGATGAAAATAATAACAATAGTAATAAAGATTACTTTTCACCAGCTTAAATAACTGGGGACTCAATATTTGCACTGTTGATCCCATTTGCACGGTACCTCTCCCCTTGCCTGGTCAAAACGGAGGTAATTTCTGAAACAAATGGCCACTCAGTGCCACAGGGAGAAAGGTTTTTTCATTTCATAAGGTCTGTTTTACTTTCTTTCTGAGGCACCGTAGTAGCATCACTTTTCATCTTATTGTTCATCAAACAAAAAGAAGTATTTTTCCATTTTGCAATGTGGAGAGTAGATGTTTTTCTAGTCCTTCTGGACCAACCATAATTCACATGATTGTCTGAGATTGCAGGAGACTGAATGTAACGAGCCACATCTCTTCCACGATTGTGTTCCTTGGTTCTCAAAGAGCCTATCAACAACAACAAATTACTACAAAAAAGAAGGATTAAGTCAAAAAAAGAAGAAAGAGAAGGAAAAGAAAGGAACATGGCACGATAAGAGAACACCTGGGACAGATGGAGGGGCAGCATGAAATACTAACTCCCGGAATGGGAAACTAGAATGTAGGAGAAAAAGCAGAGGTAAAGAATTTTAGAAAGTCCTGTGCAATATATATTCATTTTAGTTTCTCTTTCCACTTTCTTTAGATCATTTGGGCACACTGGGTACAACCTGTGTATGTGATGTGAAATGCTCTTGCTTTTTCTGTTTCTGATTACTTTCAGAATAATCACTGAGTAAGTGATCTCAACTGTGCTTGTGTCTTACTGGTGATCTTATGAGAAGATTCCATCTACAAGGTTTTCAGGTTGGACAGAAGACATTGAACTCATAGGCATTGTAATTTCTTTCAAAAATAAGATAATATTTCATCAGGCAGGTTTTCAAAATTACCTCTTTCTACAGGCATAGTTTTACTTTCAAATTTGGAACTGACTTGCAGCTCTCATGAGATCTTATCCATCAGTGAGGAATCAGTAACAAGAGTTGAGCACTAAGGCAATGTGCTTTCAGTAGCCATTTCTGCTAGGCAGACAAGCTTGCATTTCCTGAAATATTTTTATTTTTTGTAAGTTGTAGGTGTTGGGGACTTTTTTGTTAGTTTGCTTTTTTAGAAGTATAGAGAATTATAATTATGCCAAAGGCTTAACTGATTCCCTGTGGTTAAGTCTGAATGCAATGGAAAGATCAACCCAGTATATTTTGTGGAACGAACTCCCTGAGTAGCAAAAGAAATATGAAGGCCAAATAGGTACGCATAAAATTCTTGAGGACATAATGATTTCCCAAAAGCCATTACACAATGAGTCTAAATATGCAACTTTCACACTTGTTGATTGTCTGTATCTTCTTCTTATCCTATGATTTTCCACATAAACCAGCTTTTATTTTAAAGGGACTTTTTAGAATTTTTCACACTCCGTTATCCTGCTTCTTAACAATTATCGCTTGGAAAAAAAATCCAACACAAACCAACTAGTTCTTCCCCATAAGTAGGAAGAGGCAAAACTTCCAGTTTTACTAATGACTGCAGGACAGAAATGCTGGCACAATGGAAGAGACAGAAAATGAGAAGTGGGGAAAGAGTAAAACCACTTGTTTTGCTGGCAGTGCCAGTTTTCGCTGCATTGAAGTTATGAAAATACAATGTACTGAATGAAGTCTGAGATGTCAAGTGTGCAGAAATCTACAGTAAAACATCTGAATAAAGTGAGAAATATTTTACATTCAATTATGACATAAGTGGATTAAAAAATACAATCTTTAATTTGTTCACTGATTTCATGCTTAATGCCTGTCATATGTTGACACTTTAATAAGTGCCTGTATACCCAAAACATTATTGCAAGCATGAAAAGGATGCTAGGCTGTGCAGACAAAATGAGATGGATTGGTTGAGAACATGTGTTAGGACAGAAGAAGAGGTCTTCCAGGCTCTGGATAGTTGGTAACGTCCCGACAGCTACAAAAACTTCACTCAAGGTTGTGGAAGACATGCCTGAACCATGATAATCAGATAAAAAACCAGTTCACTAAAATTTGTTCTATTTCTTACATAGAGGTCATTACAGGGAAGCCACACCCAATTTTACTTGAGTTACTCTCTCCAAATGTGACTCCCTACAAACTCAAATACACTGACTTCAGCTACGCAGACAGTTGAAATTTCTGAGCTGTTTATACATTTCAGAATAAATCACATTTATAGATGCAGCTTGGATCCAGTTGGTTTTGTAACTAATCAAATTATGAGTATATTGGTATAATTTAAAATATTAGACTGAAATCAACTAGAAAAAGAATGTAATAGACTCCAATAAAAGAATTGATAAATGAACTGTACAAACTCTTAGAATAATTGGAGGTGAACCTGTCCATTGATCTGTGAGAGGATTTGGAATGATACTGACAAAATTGGCTGTGGGCATCTCAATCATCTGATTGCTGGCTATATTTGGAAAAATAAAGTAAAATAAGAATATGGTAAATAAAACTGTACATTTTTCCCGTGTTTAAAAATGTGTTTTGGGAGATCCCTTAGAAGTCATATTTTTTCTTTTCATCTAGTTATAAATTGCCCAACTATGTATATGAAGAAAGAACCAAGACATTTGTGTAATTTAACTCCGTACAACAATTTTAAGCTTTGAAATGAGTAAAACATTCTGTACTGTAGCTATTTTAATCTCATTTCTGTACTAGATAGCTGTGCAAGCTACAATATTGATTCATCTGGATGGAATGAAATATGACTAACAATAGTGATACAGAAAATTCTGTTGATCTGACTTCCTTTCCCTGCCACTGCTCCTGACTGTGAATACCTTGGCATCCAATTGTTCAGCCAAAGAGTGAAAAAAACAGGTTCTGAGATAGGAGCAGTAGCTTCAAAACTGTTGCAAATTTAAGCTCATGGTTTTCCTATTGTGGTGGTACAACTCCTCTTCCTCCTTGCCGTCACTCTAGAATCTCGTAGAATCACGGAACAACCTCAGAAGGAACTCACAAGGATCATCAAGTCCAGCTCCTGGCCCTGCACAGGGCAGTCCCAAGAGTCACAAATGTGCCCAAGACCTTTGTCTAAATGCTTCATTAACTCTGCCGGGCTGGTGTTGTGACTACTTCCCTGGGAAGCCTGTTCCAGTGCCCAACCACCCTCGGGGTGAGGAACCTTTTCCTGACATCCAACCTAAACTTCTGACACAGCTTCATGCCATTTCCTTGAGTCCTGTCACTCGTCACCAGAGAGATCAGTGCCTGCCCCTCTGACTTCTGCTTGTGAGGAAGCTGCAGACCATGGTGAGGTCTCCCCTCAGTCTCCTCCAGGCTGGACAGACAAAGTGACCTCAGCCACTCCTCATATGGCTTCAGCTCCAGACCCTTCACCATTCTCATTGCCCTCCTTTGGACATTCTCCAATTGCTTTACATCCTTGCTATATCGTGGTGCCCAAAACTGCCCACAGGACTCAAGGTGAGCCTGCACCAGTGCAGAAGAGAGTGGGACAATCCTCTCCCTCAACCAGCTGGCGACGATGTGTCAGCTGGCTTACCAACTGCTTATACTGACTATAGTACAGTGATATAGTGATCTCACTGCGTATAGTCATTAGAATATGGAAGCATTTAATATATAAATGATAAGCAACACTGTGAATAATGTCTTTTTCATATTCAAAATATATTAACAAACATGACTTCCTTTCTTATTTGTGCCTTTTCCTCCCAAGACATAATAAGCAGCATACTGGAAAATCTCCAAGCTATTTTCCACATTCAAGTCCAAGAGAGATATCATAATGAAACTATGTCTTTCAACAGACTCCTTTATTGCATCCAAAGAAATTCAATAAAACACTGTAATAATAGTTTGAGTGCCATCACTTTAGCTTTAAAAGTATGATGGGAACAATTACGAACACCTGTCGTAGCAGCAAGGATGAATAAATAAATGTAGGAAACAACACTTTCAGAGAGTTTCATCAAATACTTGGAGGCAGAAAACAGGGCTTACAATACCTTTTATCCCAGCCTTGACAGATGACGTCAGATTCCAGTCCCAGCAGTAACATTTCTTTACTGCTCAGACCTTGAAAACATGCGTTGGAACTACTGTGATTCAAGTGTTCCTCTCCGAAATGTTTGTTTTCCTAGAACATCTCTGTGCTCATGCTGTTACGTTGCAGATTATTTACAAATGCCCTGACTGAGTGGATGATGATGCTTACTGTGCATCAAGCCTTTCAAAATCCTCATTCTAAGAGCAATGCTATCTTACATGTTAAGGGCTAAACTGCAGGATTCAGATGAAATAAAGTATCCTTTTTGTTTGAAAGATGCTGCCAGTTCCGCACAAACACAGAGGAAACTGTCATAACACAATCTATGTGTCAGAGTAAAGCTATAAAATACATACTAAAATCTTTTAAAAAGCAGGAAAGATGTGGTTCATAAGAGAGTTGAAGAATTTTACTTACATAAATACAACATAGAGACCTGAGTATCTTTTTACATTTATAAGAGATGTGTGTTTAGCAAATAAAATTTTCATTCAACTAATTCCATCCTACATTATGGCATCAATTATTTTGCCTCTTATTAGGAAAGGATTTGGCTGATACTAGGGCTTAGTCTACCTTGGTGAAATTATTCTCTTCCAGTCACATTGATCAACTTTATCACATGAACTCACAGATCTTGTATTATAGTCCATTTCAGGTACATCTGAAAAAATGAATAAATTTTAAAAAACCCCCCTCAGACTAATAATAAACTCTCCTTGCTTAATTTTAAAACGAAACCTGGTTTTGCAGAATTTGGTTTTGCAGAATTGGATTTTAGCAGGATTCTGGCCCTATTCATTCTTTAATTGGATATATATTTCATTTCTGTCACTTCCTTAGGGATTACAATACATCTGCCAGTGAGGTTCAATATAAACCATTTTTATGATTATTCAATATTTAATCTTCATGCAATTGACAGCTAATTGTTGTTGACATTTAATTGCATGATTTTCTAAAGGTCTCTTTTGTTAAAGAGCTTGCAGTACAGGTCAGTAATACTCAGAACATGCTTCCCACGTACACTCATTTCAGGATTCCAATGCTGTCACTGAAGATGGAGATGATTCCTACCCTAGGTGTTCTGAGTAACTGTGCAGTGAGAATTTATTGCTGCTATTTACACATACAGCCTATACAGGCTCCTCACTTATGACAGAGCAAAAAATAGCAAATGCTCATAATGTACCTGTTCTGCTTGACCTTTACATAATTGTACACAAATGAAAAAAGTACTGATGAAGTAAATTATATACAAATTTGGATATGTATGATTTTCCTACTAAATGAAATTCTAGTGGTTGCATCTGCTGTGTCATAGTGAAGAGTGGAACTACCAGACAATGAAATCTTGTGCCTTCACATGCTCCCTTCAGCCCACATGGGGGTACTAGTGAAGCACTCTTGTGATAGTGTGTTCAACATAGCCTGGACATTCTGGACAAGAATGAAATG
Organism: Dasyornis broadbenti; assembly: GCA_013397935.1. Classification (NCBI taxonomy): domain Eukaryota; kingdom Metazoa; phylum Chordata; class Aves; order Passeriformes; family Dasyornithidae; genus Dasyornis; species Dasyornis broadbenti. Next base: position 116,575 of record VZRN01001469.1, on the reverse strand, counting down.
TTTTGAGTGCCCTTCAAGCTGTGGGGCAGACAGTTCTCTGAGAGATAGAGGGGAAGGTTATTACACAGAAAATGTATCATTCTCTGCTCTCATCAGATATTCAAGTCCTGGTCCTCTCTGGTACTTCCATCATTATCACGTGTAACTTTTTCATGTATTTATCTACTTTTATCTATTTATCCTCCTCAGGCCTATATTGTACTCTGCTGTTCACCCTGTTGCCTGGTAATGAAGACTGTTTGGAATCCTGTCCATAGGACAGTGTGATGTGGTCAGGAACAGACAGCATTGGCCCAGGAGCACCATTGTCAGACCGCACTTTGGAGGCTGGGTTAAAGGGGCTTGTCTCTAGGCTCACCTTACCAGTGAGCAGCCTCCTGATGCTGCGTGTCTTTTGCACATCTTTTGGGATTTCCCATGGATAAATTGTGTTAAAGAGAAAACATGGTGCTTTTTCTGCTATGTTACACTCATGACAAAGAGCTTTGAGTGACAACAATCACATGGGTCAGGGACATCATGTGTGCCAGATCCCGGGATGGTAAGAGTCCTTCCTCCACCCCACTGACTTGTGTGACACAGACACCAGAAAACCCTCAAGCTCCAAAACCAGGACTATTTATGGCGAATCCAGAACATAAAGAGACATTTATGTCTTGGTGAAGGATGTGGTTAGGTTTTGGAGAGCTTGACATTAGAGTCACTATTATTATTGGGTCACTATATCAGAATACTGCAAATTAATATTAGTATAGTAATTTGATATTATACAACTTTTTGTTTTTAGTTTTGATGCCTGAAAGGATAGGCTGGAAATAAAACCCCATAGACCAGTGTCTATAGAGCAGGTATTTGTTTATTGCAATGCTGGAGGTGAGGCGGATTTTTCCACCTAACTCACCCACCGTTCTCAAGTGCTGAGGTTTATTTATACAGAAAATAATGCTTAATGTTACTATGTCACTATACCATCATCATATATGCACTGGAACTAATTTACATAACATGATCTCATGGTTATTAAGTAATTCTTTTGCACTGTGCTTAAGCCTTCCCAATTCAGTGGTCTCTGGTGGTCTTTAGCGATGAAGACTCAAGGTCTTCTTTGCACCTGAACTTTTCAACTTTGTCTTTGGAGCATGTGCAGTTATGGTGTTCCTTAGTCTTTCTAGTTCTAAGTGGTTTAGATTCTTTGTTTTGTGGCTAATTGGCTTTGCATTTGCCAATTTCTTATTAGCACTTGTCCATTTTTGAAACTATCCACCTGGTGAGTTTGTTCTTTTTCCTTCTTTTTCTTCTATTCAGCATGAAGCACCTAGTTAACTACATACCAGCTCTCACATTGTACAGGAAGTTATAATTCAGGTTATATTAGTATATAAAATTATGATTCAGATTATATTGATATATATAGGTATTATTTACTGAGATAGAAAGTTATGATTCAAGTTATATAGGTATAGAAAGTTATGATTCAGGTTATATTGATATCTTGTAACTCAAGCCATATAAGTATCTTGTAACTTTGGCCTAAATTATATACACATCAGTTTTAATTACATGATTTTGCGTGTTGTCAGCACATTTATAAAATACCAAAAGTGACCCCTCCCAGCAGGTGCTCAGCACGAGCAGCCATGACCTCTCAAGCCTTTGTCCCTCAAGCAGGCCCCACAAACGCCAAACCTGGGGTTCTGGGTGTAAAGCATCCCCCAAGGTGCTCGAGCCCTAGGACATGCCCGTGCCCTCACCCACACTGCCAAATCCCGGTACAAAATCCCGGGACGCCGCATTTCAGCGCACGCGCGTGGGCGGCTGGCGGCGGCCGGAAGTGACGCGTGCGGGAGGCGGGGCCGAGGGGCCGCGTGGCGCGGGAATGGAGGCGCAGCAGGAGGTGGTGGAGCAGCTGGAGAACCTGGCGGTGGCGCCGGGCGAGCAGCAGGCGCCGGGCGAGCAGCAGGCACCGGGCCCTGCGGAGGCCGCTGGCGAAGCTCAGGAGGTCCCGCTGCCCCCAGCCGCGGAGTCGCGTCGCTCGCCGCCGCCCGCTTGGCCCGGCGCGGCCGCTGCGCCCGCTGCCGCCGTGCCCTCGTCGGACTCCGACAGGTGGGTTCAGCCCCGGGGCTCTCTGCGAGCCGCCCCTTGCTCGCCGAGGCCTCAGGCAGCGGCGCGGGCCGATGGTGCTGTGGCAGAGCGCCCGAGAGCCCTGTGTGCCTGCCCGCCGCCTCCCCACGCCCCCGTGTTTCAGCCTCGGGAGCTTACGCCTCATCAAACATGGAATTTTCAGTTCCATTGCCCTAGGAGTCTATTAGGCCTCCCAGACAGTGCCTATAAGGGTGTAGGATTTAATGAAAACATGAGTTCGTTGGCTGCGGCCTTGGAGGGAATGTTGGGTCACCCCGCCGTGTTCGTTGTCCGGCTTGATGTCCACACGGAGTGCTCCTGCGGCAGCTGGGGCAGGGCACCCGCAGTGTTTCTGCTGAAAAACCTGAATGTAGTACTCAAGGTGAAGTCTGCACACCGTACCACGTGCTCTGATGTTGGCATCTCAGTGGAAAAGCTCATTGTCAACCTGTGGGGTTCTGTTTTTTTTATGGAAGGTTCCATCTTCTATTTGCTGTATCTGTGCTTTGATGTTCAGTGTGGTTGGTGAAAAGTAACCGGTTAAATGTAGGCTCTGTTGCAGTGTTAGAAGTCTGTGCCCATTGACTGTTTTCTTAAGTTCTGTGTTTTCTTATTGGGCCGGTGCAGCAAGATGGGCATGTGCTTCCTTTGACTAGAGGAGGCTGAAATAAAGTCTAAGAATTTCTTCTTAAAAATAAAAATTTTCATTAATAGTTAATTGATTAAAGTTTGATTTTAGAAATACATTCGTTGGTTCAAAATTTTCCTTGAATATCATGAAGTGATGGAGAATGAAATTCCTGTCTTCTAGGGGCTTCGCGTATATGTAATATTTTTTGCGTCCACAATCTGTTGTGCTGATGAGCACTAAAGATTAAATTTTGATAACTTACCTGTCTACCTTTATCTCAGTCTTTGTTTTGTCTTGTTTTTATTTAATTCTCTCCACTGATCGGTCTTTTAATCTGAATTTTTTTGTCTTCCTGCTGTATTGATGTTTTTCCAAGAAGTCCATATTTGACTTTTTCAAAAGGTTTTCTTGGAGAGGTGCTCTTACTTCTTGTTATTATTATGAGTATTTGTTGGAATAAAGAAAGCAGCAATAGAAAGGCATCCGTTTCCTTGTGGAGACTATGTGGTATTATAAGAATCTAGAAGGGAGTGGGATTTTTGTTTTTCAGCGAAGAAAGGCTGTTTTGTAAAAGTTTGCTTGTCAGTGTGTTTTTTTGTGTATGGTTTGTATTGTGTTTCTTTAGTCACCAGGATCAGTTGCTCCATATTTGTTTCTTCAACTAGCCCTTTAAGAGCTTGGACCTTTGCTGAAAGGAACATGATGACATGAATAAGTACTGGTTTCTTACTCCACTCTTTACTTGAATTGTTAAGAGTCTGAAACCATAAGCATCTTTTACACAAGTGACAGTGAGACTAAATTATTCCGTGTGAATGTGTACTGGGGGATTCGGACAGGACATCAGTTATAAAGCTAATCCTTTTTATTTGCAAAAATTAGAACTTTTTTCCCTTCGTTGTGCAAGATGCATTGCTTGGAATAAGTATTTTCTTGACTTTCATCTAGTGTCATCCTAATGTTGGGATTTTACAAGTACAGTAACTGTGAAAAGCCATTTTTCTAACTCCCATGTTGGTTTTTTTATTCAGTGATACGGATTCAGATAGTTCATCAACTACAGCCTCCTCTCCATCTTTGGCAGTATCTGATGAAGATGATCATCCAAATGAGAATGATAACAGATCTTATTGTATTAGAACAAAGGATGAGTTGCATATTGATGTAAGTACGAGGTATTTTTCAAACCCTTTCCTACTAACCCAACTGAAAGTTTATATTTTAAGTCATTCCTCCTGTATCAAGATGGGGGATAGAATAAGAATAGTAAAAGAGACACTAAGGCTGAGCTAAATACAGTTTAGTAGGTAAAGCAAAAGCCACACACCCAAGCGAAGCAAACCTGGAAATTATTTTGCCATTTCCATGGACAGGCAGGTGTTCAGCCATCTCCAGGAAAGCTGGGCTCCGTGATGTGTAACAGTTACTTGGACATAGAAACACTATCACTCCAAATGTCTCCTTCTCCTTTTTCATCCATGTTTGTATATTGAACATTATGTCACGTGGTATGGAATATTCCTTTGGTCAGTGCAGGTCAGCTGTCCTGGCTGTGTCTGCTCCTAACTCCTTTTGCACCCTTGGCCTTCTCACTGATGGGGCGGTGTGAGAGGCAGGAAAGGCCTTGTCTCTGTGTGAACCCTGCTCAGGAGTAAAAAAAAGGTCTTTATATTATCAGCAGTGTTGCCAGGACAAATCCAAAACACAGCCCCATAACAGCCACTGTGAAGAAATTGACTTTACCGCAGCCAAAACCACCATAGTTAATAACTTAGAACAACACGTTTCATGTGTGTTTTTAAGGAGTGTTAAGGAACTATTTTAGAAACCTCTTGTTTTGAAGCAAGGCCTGGCTGATACTGTATATAATATGGCAGAAGGTACCATTTTGAGAAACAGGATCAGAGTTATACCTTCCTTCTGGTCTTTGGCCTTTGAATTGCTCTTACAAAAGTGACTCATTTAAGTCTTAGCAGTGAATTTGATTTAATATTGAAAAAAATCACTGGCCTGTAGAATGGTGTGGTATTTGTATCTGAATTCATGTCTTGAGTTTAGTGAAGTATTATAACACTGGGGAAAGTCTTGGTCTTTTTGGTCTTTCTGTTGCTCTGTAAGCCATTGCCAAGCACTTATTAAAGATTCTCGAGTGAATTGTTGATAAAACAAGATAAGATTTTTCTGTTTGACTGGGATTTTATTTCTAGTAGTGGCCTTTAAAAGTGCAGTTCAGTGCAAAGATTTGGACTCTGCTTCTGAATTCACAAGGTGTTGAATTTGAAGGTAGTGTTAACTCTAGTTGCCTTGTATTTCATATAATCTATATTAAATTCACAGCAGCAGCATATATACATAGAAATCTTAGCTTATGAATAAACTGGAGGTAGATGAACTTGATGTTAATCAGTCTTTGTTAGTAGATTTTAGAGGAAAAAGTTTGATTTGAATATTATATACTACTCATTTTTGTATCTGAAGTTTGGCTTTTTGTGTTCTAGTCTCTAAATATCCTCTTATACCAAATGCAACTTCTAGCTAAAAATAATTTTCATTATATAGGTTGTTATGATCTTTACATCTTCTATAATGATCCAAGTCATGATATAAATGGACAAACACGATATTATCTCTTGCTGTGTACATTTTTCTTCTAGCATTCATTTAATGTTGTTGCAAGTGGTCTTTTTTGATTTTTGATTGTTTAATTAATTGTCTTGTACATCGAGCTTAATTAATCTAAGAAATTAGATTAAATTCCTGTCAATTGTTGGCTTTCTCCAGTTAAATAAAATTGGCTTCTATTTTAGTTGTGATGCAAATATGTAGAGTAGTGTGTCTGTAGGAAAGGTGTCCTGAAAAGTGGTGGTTCCCCAAGATGAGTTCATTTAGAATGATTCTGAAAGAGGCAGATCAAACTAGATTTTTCTAAAATAAAGTCTTCAAAATGCTAGGAGATTTTTCTGAGTTGTCAGATTTCTGTGGTGACAAAGTGATAAACGTCTTAGTGTGGTACTATATTCTGAACATTGACTTGATGTTTTCAGGAACTACCTCCTGTTGAAGATTTAAAAATAATTCTGCCAGATAATGTTGAACTGAAGCCCTTCGGGACAGTTTCCAGTATTATTGAGCAGCTAGGTAAGCAAGATATGTTTGCTTTCTTTTTAATTAATGTAATTTTTGTATATCTCGCATTAATTTTGTTCTTAGCTGTTCTTTCAAAGTGTCATCCCTGCATTGTTAGATTTCTGGGGGTAGCAGATTGCCAAATGGGAATTCAAACTAGCTAATTACATTAGTGTTGAATTACTTCTTATTTGGCTTACATGATATTAGGACTACTGTACATGTGTTTGTATGTGACTTTGTTTAATTAAAAAAACATTTTTCCACAGTGTACTATGGTATTTATATTGATACTGGCAACAATTACTGTATTTTAAGAAAACCTTCCAATTGTAGGTGCTATTTTTGAATAATCCATGATTATATAGGAGCTATATAACTGAAAGCACAGATGCAATACTGTGCAGTCCCAAGTTCTTGCTTGTTAATATATGAGGACAGGAAAAGGATTTGTTTCTTCTGCAGTGCAAGTAATTTTTTTTCATTTATTTTTATCTTTATTTAGCCCACTTTTGGCACCTTGAGCAAATGAAAGCTGCCCATGTTAGCAGTCAGAGGATGGTATGACTAACATGATTTATAGGTGGAGGGTAAGCTTAATGGGATTGAGATATAGAATAGATGCAAGCTTAACTGCAGGCATAGAGATTTAGAGATCTTTTCCAGCTCTGCCTGAGACCTCAGTATTTGGTATATGAAACCAAAGTTTTGCTGAAGCTCATATTATCAAGACATCCACAGTATGTTTGGATTTAAACTATTTCAAGTGTTCCGTTCTGCTTGAACTGCTTTCGAAGCAATTTGTTTATGAAAATTAGAAATCAAGTTCAATTTTGAAGTTAAAGTATTTATGCTGAATGTAGTATACGAGAAAACAATAACTTTTGCTATTAATTTTTCTTTTATCATAAAAGACTTCAGGCAATTCATCCATATTATTTTCCTGGCATGAGATTTAATTTCATTCATTTGCAGGAAGCTGGTTGGAGGGTGTGGAAGGTAGTAATCTGGTTCTTCTGTTCTACTGTGCCCTTTCTTTCTTATTGGTAATAATGGGGACTTCAAGAAGGCTGTCTTCAACTAAAATGATAGTTTGAAAACAAGTTTTAAGATAAAGTTGAGTCATAGTTGCTATTATTCTTGTTTTTGCTCTAAAATGTGAAGGTATAAACAAATCTGTTTCAAAGACTTCAGGTTTGAAAACCATCCTTAATTCTAACCCTCACTGGTGAGTGTAGTCATTTCAAATACCAATTTACTGGCAAGTGAATTCTTCAGGCTGCATCCTCCTTAATGTATTGTAAATGTATGAAGTGTTGAATTAGATTTGTTGCTGAAAACTAGAAAACAAGCTAATAATCAGAATGAATAAGTGTGTATGGATGGCATAACCCCACAGGACATCTGTGATTATTTTCTTGCTTTTTAGTACCTTGCTTTATGACTTCTCTTTCTCCATATTTTAGTTGCTTTTCAGTTCTTCTGGAAACAGGCCTTGGTTTCAGTTGACTTGTGGCCATATTAGGGATGCCAGATACTTGGGGTTTTTTGATTTTTGAACTAAATTGATACTTCTATATACCAGGTTTGTATCTAGTCTGAGAGGAGTTGAAGTCTCATTTGGAAACCACAAATATAATAATTCTGGCACAACAGATCAGTATTCTGAACTTTTTCTGTTCCTTTGATATCTCTCAGAATCTCTGCTGTTTTCTGTAGCAAGCTTTCAAGTTCATCAGTTTGCAGTGAGTGATACTTGTAAGTTGGGTATCTCATCCTTTGAGGTAAATTTGAGGCTAGAACAGTATAGGTTCATGCTTGCTCTACAGTAGCTGGAAGCAGGATGACAGTACTTTTCATGAACTTCTGCTCAGTGTTATGAGAATTTTACAAAACCTCTGCTGTGTTTTGCTTCAGGGTACTTAAAAGAGAAAAATTCACTGTGTGGGTTGTGGCCTGGAAAGTAAACAGCTTTGGTGTATATGAGAAACCTTCCCTGGGGCTGTATTTGGGGCCCTGCAAGAGTAGATGATAATTTAGGCTGGGTTGGGGTAGGGGGAGCTGTAGTTCAAATAGGCTGTGAGTGATAATGTTTCTCTTAAGTTTCATAGGACTGGTATGTCATACATTTTCAGAATATATTTTCCCTAGCCTACTGAAGGCTGGGGCTATGTGTGATGAATCAGGCTGAGAACATGATCTTAGAGTTTTTGGTATGTTGTTTTTTGTATGTTTTTTTTGTTTGAATGTTTGGGGGTTTGTATCTGGTTTGGTTGTTTTTTTTTTTTCTTTGCTAAGGTATATTTCACATGAGGTTTAAACAGCACATTGGTACTTTCAATGTATACTTTATCTTAAAGGTAGGCACAAAAGAAATTGATTCCACAAATTCTCTTGAAATGTAGTGAACTGTTAAGCCTGTAGAATTGTCACATACTTGTTTGGCATATTAAGGTTTTTGCAGATAGCAATAGTAGCAGTAATTTTTAGCTTGGTGATGTGTTGTTTGCTGAAAGTCCTGTTATGTAAGTTCAGTGATGATATCAAGCTTTTGTTGGAGTCTGAGTGACACTTAAGTGCTGAGTGACTTTATTTGCTGATGGACAGGCATTGAGAATGCTTAATAGAGCATTTTGTTGTTTTACAGGTAGAGAAGCTTAATCATCATTAGGCCCAAATGTAATATTAGACTTAATATGGCATTCAGTTGCAATATGTATGCAAGATTGTGCATATGTAAATAACACCATCAGTTGCTACTGTGACTGAACGGCCAGACAGCTTTTGTGTTCTGGTCTGATTCTTAGGACTCTCTTCCTTTACCCCAGAAAACAATAATTCTATAAGCAATGTCAGTATTACCACTCATGTATCACTGGAAAGGGGTTTGGTTTTCAGTACTTCTGTCTGTGTGCAAGAATATTTGGTTGCAGCTCTACGAACTTAAATAATCAAGTAATGGTGCGGTTTGTTGAGTTTTACTGCAGTTAGCTACATGCTGTTGAAACGTGAAGTTCTAATTGATTTTTTTTTTCTTTCTATTTTAGTAATAATTGAATCACTGAGAGGCCTACCTCCAGTAAATGAGGAAAGCATAATTTTTAAAGAAGATCGGCAAGCAGCGGGAAAGGTGCATGTAAAATAAAAACTTGTTAATTCTAATATAAAATTGGAAGTATTCTTTAGCACTCCAGAAAGTAGAGTTGAAGGCGACTAAATGAAAGATGTTTCCTTGATACATAGCTTTTCTTTATGCTTTTGGCTCTTGCTCTACTCACCTGGTTTTTTGATCTCAAGAATTCCTAACCTGGAAGTAATTGCATCCTTACAGAATTACAATATCTGATGAGTTTCCAGTACTTGATGAGAGTGCTTGTGGAGAGGAAGAGATTGCTTTCAGATGTATGATGTCTTGGAATAACAGGCTATGGTCTTTTACTGCCAGATAGGGGCTGAGGTTAGAGTGAAGCTTCATGAAAAATGAAGAATGTTTGCTGAGAGGGTTGTTGCATTGAATTTTCTGTCTTCTGTAGAGGGAAAGCTATCATCTACAATGGTTACTACTCGAAATACCTTTGAATGCGAGATGTGGGTGGAACAAACTCTTCCTGAATTGCAGATGTTCTGTAAAACATGGCAAAATTCTCTGTTCTCCATGTAATGGCGGAACAAGCAGTAACTGATGTAAAGGCATCTTGTAAAAATAAACTTCGAGGCAAAAATGATCAGGAGATTGTTGCAAGTATTAAGAGATTTGAAAGCATAACAGACACAGAAGAACAGAGATTTGACAAAAGGAAAGATTGCTAAGGATGTGAGAACTTACTTTTCCACATTATAACAGACAGTAGTTGGGGAAATATACTGTCAAACAAAATTCAGTAATAAAACTAGAGTGTAAAAGGAACTTTTATTTGATGTTGCATTTTGAAAATATGTCAGACTTCTTAACTGTCTTGTCGACAATGAAATCAGCTATCTGCTTGTAGTTTATTTAAACATTTTAATTTTATTTCTTTCAGATATTTGAGGTATTTGGTCCTGTTTTACATCCTTTTTATGTGATAAGATTCAACGGCTCTGAGCATATCAAAGCAAAAGGTATTAATGTGCAAGATAGCATGTATTTTGCTCCATCAGTGGAGGATTTCACCCAGTATATTTTTGCAGAGAAACTAAAACAGTAAGTCTGATTTCTTTTCTAATATGGTTATAATGTTTTTTTTATATAGCTAGAAATACTGAATTAAAGTATAGTCTTGAGTGAGAAACTGTAGTACTAAGCTTGACACTAAACTTTGTATTTCTTTTAAATACTCTCAACTGTATTGTAATAAGACTGTACTGTTTTGCCTTTGAGAACAATACAGATTAACTGTAAACTGCAAGCTTTTAAAGAGCGGTAATTACTGAAGTTTAACTTCTTACTCTATTTAATGTACTTGCTTTGTTTTTATGTTGCTACTACCTAAAATATCACAACCAGAAATTTGTTGATACTTTCTCCACACTCTCTGACACACATACACATAAGTATAAAAAAAGTTTCGCAAGCTGAACTTTCCAGATTTTGTTGTTCTTTAAATACTTGTATAGTTTCAGAACTGATAATAAACTTGTTTGCATTCTGAACGAGTTTGTATTGATTTACTCTTTTCATTTCATACTACAAGGCCAGAATTGAAATTTAGTTATCAATAAATCTGTTATACAATTTGAGGATAACAATTCTAGGTAAAAATTACCCTCTGTAAATTTGCAAGAGAGGAGGGATTTGAATGACTATGTACTCTGATGTTCAGAAACTTCTCAGTAGTGTTTGTGTATCCCTGTCTGAGGAAAGTAGCATGAATAAATAGGACTTCATGTCATTTAGAGGGAAGTGTACTCAAAGATAGAGACTGAGAAATAAAGCATAGTAAATGACAGCTAGATATTAATATTCTAATTATTGATGAATAATTATCTGAAATAACTATTAGGTTAAATATCTCTTGTCATATAAGTGACTTACTCTCTGTTTATTAGGATTAGTTCTCTGGGTTTGGTTAATTGTCTGCATTCTTTACAGCTGTGGCAGTATTCATACTGAATAGTTCTTTGCTTTAGTCAAATGTGGAACCAGACCTGCAGTAGTCTTTTTTTTCTTTTTTTTTTTTTAACCTTTCTCATTTCTGTGCGAGCAACAAGCATATTTTCTTCCATTCAGTGAGGACCAAAATAGATCACTTTCTTGCTCTGATGCTTGTTTATTTTTCTGCAGCATTTTGATACCAGCTGGTCTTTGATTTGCACTATTAAACTTCGTTGCTTAGCACAGTAACGGCACAGACTTTAATCATCTGCTTGCTGCATCAATAGCTGTGTGCTGTACTCTGCATCTCAGATGGGAGACTCGTGTTTTAGTTTGTTTCATGGTTTGGAAATAGTTTTGGAAACCATTTTTCATTTGGTAGTACTTCGCTGTCATATGTGGTAAAAACCCGAAACCTAGGCAAGATACTTCAGACGTCCAGGGCTTATCAGCACAGCTGAGCAATGCTTCAGACATTGTTTCTTGCCTTGATTAGGATGAGTAGTGTGACTTAAGTTACAGTACACTGAAACAATATTTTGTTTCTGAGTTTTGTCAGTATAATTTCTTAAACTCGTGTGAGGTATTTGGTATGATTTGTTGAAGCTGCCTTTTCACTAAACAGGTTTTGTTAAAAACGGGGAATTTCTGATTTCTGACTTGTTCTGTAATGCTATATGAGGAAACCTTAATGCCATAAGAAAGTAGCATAGATAGTAGAAAAGTCAAGCTTTGGTCAGTGATTCACTAGACAGCTTTTGGACATTAGTAGATTGCAAATTTGATAACTGATAATTTTTATTTTTGGCTTTTTGTTAGTTTGTCTGGGTGCAGACCAGATTTTGGAGTATTACAGGCTTAAAGTTTTAAAACTGCTATTTAAAACTGTGATGGTACTTTGAAAAGGAAAGGATTTAAGTTTAATATTTTAAAGAAACACTGAATTGGAAGCTTTTTCTGAAATCCAAAATGCAATCTGCTTGCATTGTACAAAGTTGCAGTGCTGTGAATAAGACTTACACTTTATAGAGAAATAAATGAAAGTGTAGTGTAAAACTTTTTGAATGCAAAATAATTTGTTGCTAAAGATAGACTTTTTTGTATTGCCTGAAACACGGTTCTAAAAAAGCTCATGTATTTTCATGATTCCTCTAAATCACCTTTTGTTAGACTTCCAGATCTTGCGGCATCTGATTCTGGAAATCAAAGAAATACTATATTGTTCTTTGCAGAAGATACTAGGTCTCTCAGAGCATGAAAAGCAGTTTTTGTTTGCTGAACTGAGGAAGGCTGCTTTGGGAGAGTGAGATATGCTACCTGACCTTGAAAGGTTTAAAGTTTGCAGTCATTGATATTATATATTGCTGAATGACCACAGGTCTTGAAGATTGTTGTGTTCTCTAGTATTTCTGGCAGGCATGTGTTGCTCCAAAATAACAAGATGAAAGGAAGAAACAGCTCAGTTCATGATAATAAAAAAAAGTTTTCTGCAGCTGAGAAATTACTCATATAGAGCCATTTCTTCTGTTCCTCTCTGTGGTGTTTTCTTCTAATTGCACTTTAAAATGGCTTCCTTGCCTTCTTCCTTTTGTTCATAATCACAGAGTGGTGTGTCTTTATGGTTTTCTTGTGACATGTAGAGGTTGAGCTTCAGTTTTGTGGTTAGGAATTGATGCATGATGTACCTCCAGATGACTTGCCAGTGCTCTCATGGTAACGTGTGACCTCTGAAGTCCAGGCTGCTGATGCCGATGGTTATGTACTCTTCTGTAGTTGTTGGTACTTGTTGCTGGCTGGATGAATACATAAAAAACCCCTAGATTATTAGGGCACTGACTGAAGACATTTCACACTGAATGCAATGATTTTTTTAACTGTGTGGTTCCATTCCACAAGTAAGAGTTTTCAGTATTGCACGGTTCTATACAGTTTTTCTGCATGAATAAGGATTATGCCTTGACATTTCAGACCAAAACAGCTTAAATTTGCAAGCAGTGTGGAAAAAACCTTCAACAGACTCCAGGCAACATAATTTACATCTTCTCCACAAATTCTTTACTAATGAAAGAAATTACTTGATTTTTAGTGAAGGTCTTAGCAGTGGGTGAAATAAATCATACTAACTCAAATTTATTTTAGTACTTGTCAAGCAAGACGATTGAGTTTTTGCTTCTTTAAATGTTTTTTACCTTGCAATTTAATTTTATGTTCACAACAAAACAGAAGGTGAAACCTAGTTATCTAGCTAACACTGTCTTAATGGGACTGCAAGCCAAGCTTTGAGGGTCTTTTGGCTCTGAATTTACTTCATTGTAGTTATGCTGAAAGCCAATGTCCTCCTGAATGAGTTCATTATGCTTTTTAGCTGAAAGTACATGTTCTGAATTCAGAAGAATAAGAAAGCTTGTGATTGTATTCAGCAGTTAGTATAAGAAAGTTGCAATGAACTACCGCAATTCAGGTTCAAAGCAATTAAGGTTCAGAAAGATTTGTTGAGAGTGTACTGACCCAAATTTAATACTGGCTGTAAGAAATGCTCAGTTATCACTCAAAGTAGGAAGATTTTTCAAGTGTAGTGAGGTCACAAGTTGATGTATACATTACTATTTACTTAGAAACAATATTAAAGAATAAATACCGCTATGAAAACAGGAAGTGCCTGTTTTAGGAGACCTGATATCTTAGAGAAAGTGTTACCTGTCCTATATCTGGATTGTCTAATTTGTGTTGTTTTTTTTACTTTTAGGGAAAAAGGTTCTGATGCGTCTTGGAAGAATGACCAAGAACCACCACCTGAAGTAACTATAGAGCAATTTTTGTTTATTGCTTTTGATTACACAGGTTCTATGTAGAAAATATTCTGTGCGGCGCAACCAATTAGCAAGCTTATCTGCTTATGCAGACGAGTTGAATGTACTTCTTCATTGAAAGAAAAGACCATGTTGTTCTTGGGGAGGTCTGGAGTGAATATAGAGAGTACTACCTGTCTGCCTACTTGCTTTTTCAGTTAGCAGAATGTGTGTCTTCGGTTCCTCTAGTCCTTCAAGAACATGTTTGACAACAGAAACATTTAACTTTGGGTAGCAGTGCTTTTACCTTGCCTGATAATTTTGCTTCTGCTAGGGAATTTTTGTCCCTGTCATTCTTTCACTGCAGCTTTGTCTTCAATTTGGCACATGCAGTTGCTTGTCTTTAAAGGCTTATTAGTACTCTGCAAACTTACTGTATGGATGTATGTTTGAGCCGTCTGCTCTTCTGCTCTTGACACCTCCTCTGTTGTGTTCTTTGAGTGGCTTCTGAGTAAACTTTCCCTACAGTTTGCTGTTATAAAACAGTAGTTTCATGAGAGGAGATGAGCTTCTTCCGAGAAAGGCAGTCACACAGGATTGTGTAGAATTGAAAGCTCCTTGTGACCATTGTCATCATTTGCTATAGGATCTGTAAATACTTCTGTAATGACTCACAGGCTTTCTGTCAGTATTCCTTAACTCCACTCTAACTATACTTTTTGTGACTATTCAATAAGAATCACAAGGCTGGTAGTTTTATCGAGATATTTTCATGAGGTTTGTTTTACAGTACAACACTTGAGTCACTTTTCCTTGCAATTCCTACTTTACTCATATCTTACCCAAAGTAGCTGAAATTCCTAGAAGCCTTGTGTCTACCGTAGTGTTCTAAAGAGATCTGTCTGCTTGTTTTGAATCTTCCAAATGCTTGCATTTTTTAGCATCATTCTGTGCTATGTAATACGTGCTTCTCACTCTATAATTAGGTAAGAAAGGTGGTCTTTGTGGTTTGGGGTTCTTTGGGGGAGGGTGGGCTATTGCTTATTTGGTTTTGTTTCCCCAGTATTCTAAGTGATTTTTAGGATAGAATAGGATGAACTGTTTCAGTTGGAAGGGACCTACAGCAGTCATCTAGTCTGACAAGTTCAGGGCTGACTGTAAGCTGAAGCATGTTGTGAAGGGCATTGTCCAAATGCCTAAGTACTGACAGTATTAAAATTTGGATTCCCAGTCCTCATCCCAGGATGGTTGTTCCAGCTTGAAGGAGAGATGTTGTGACATGATCTTCCCTATGCTCAAAAATAGGTCCAGTAATGATATATCATTCTGTCAGCTTGGAATGTTGGTTTTTGCACTGTAGTGAGGATGATGCATTTTGAAATACTGTTCTTTCTTGCCATAAAGGGAACCGAGCTCTCAAAGAGGTTAACTTCTCTCAAAGAATGCTTGTCTATCAGTTCTAACTGTAAATTGCCTTTCTTGTGAGACATTATCTCACAGAGAATCATAATTTGAGACTTAGAAGTGTTGTATAAGAATTGGATTTGCAGGTATGTTGTCCATAGAGCTTTGAAAGACTGTGCCTTAGAGACTTTAGGCTAGTCTTAACTTGCTTTCATTCAGCAGTTTTCTAGTGGTGATAGTACAAAAGGGGCTTATTGGCTAATGGTGAGCTCTTCTGCTTCTTAGTCATGTTTTAAAAGCTGTTCAGGAGATAAACTTGCAAATGTGTTATTTGAGTTTGTAGGAACCTATGAAATTTTATTGGCCAGATACAGTCAGATCTTCTGCAGATACAGATTCATTGCTTTTTCCAAAGTTTGGGTTTTTTAATCAATTTTCTTAATTTAAGTTTACTGTACTTCATAATAGGAAGGAAGGAAGCTGGAACAGTAAATGATGGCCAGGGTGGGCACTGTTGGACTTTGCTGTCTGTGTGCTCTGTTTTGGAAAAAGACACATCTAACATCTTGTAATCCTCAATTACCATAATCTTTGGTTAGTCCTGGCAGTTAGAGTTTATACCACACTATCCTAAACTGTGACAGTTGATGAGCTGGTAGATAGTAGCTTTTGCTGTGAAGGTAATAGCTGTCGACAAGGGCGCAGATTAAATTTTATGCTACTGATGCTTGAAATTGTCTCTTACAGCCAGAGGCTTTTAGAAACCTCAGCTTGCAGCTGATTTCTGGCCAGTCCCCACGATAAACTGCATGCAGTTGTTGGAGTCAGTTCTTTTTGTGATAGTATGAAGCTTTATTTTTGTATGAATGTTAAATTAATCCATATTAGGCCTTTCTTACTTGCTGCTTTAAGGGATATGGTAAGCATTCCTTTTCTGATGGGCTCTTAGCTAGTCTAGCTTATTTGTAGAGTCACTAATGCAGTCTCTCTTGGCTTTTTCTTTGGGGTCAGAGGATGACAAAGTGTGGTCTGTATGCTGCAAGGCTAGCAGGAGCAGATAACTGCAACTTTTCTGTGGGGTAATTTTATGGGGTGTTACATGGAAGTTAGGTAGCAGTAAAAGGTACCTATTGCTGTTCATTATGTCTGCACTGCCTGGAGTATGGTGTACTGGAGTTCTTATAAAAAGCAGGAATTTGTGAAAGCTTTTACTTCGTGATATATATCATGTTGCTGTATTTCTTACAGCTTTTTTTGACGAAGTATGTAATCCAGTTATGTAGTAAAAGAAATAATTGTATTCAGAATTAACTTTTATGGGACTTCTTAAGCACTGTTTTGGTGCAGTGTTTTTGAGATACATGCTCTGTGTATGCAATAGATACATAAGTAAGCAGCAAAGCCCCTACTTTCAAAATTGGGAGGGGGAGGGTGGGAACAAATCCTACCCCTTTTAAGTCATAAGAGTGAGCCATTTTTCAGGGAACTAATTAATGCTGACAGATTTCTTCCCTGTCACTGATAAGTTATCCTCATTCTAAATGCAAGTTAGGATTCAGAAGGTAGCAAAACCTTGTGTAACAAGAAGAAAATGTCGCAGTGACATTGAATCTATTGTAAATTACACATTCCACAAAGCTGAAAATTTCTTTGGAATGACATTGCTATTGCAAATTCAGCAGAAAGTGTTATTAAATATATACTCCAGAAAATTCCAGTTCAATGACAATTTCAGAGTAGAGGTATTTTTCAAATGTAGTTTAACTGCTGAATTATGTATTGGTTGCCAAGTTAATTTTTACTTTAAAAATTCATATTTCAATTCACTTAGTCTGCGATTGCGCTTTGAAAGCTTTTCCTGGCAGGAGCCAGCCAGCTCCTGTTTTATTACAAACATCTAGGCAATCAAACATTTGTGTTCAGCACTTGAATGCTACTCTTTTCATGAAAATTAGAAGGAATAACCAAGTCTTGCTTTAACTGTCTTACAAGAAATTTTTAGAGTGTTAACTTTTTCTTGTGCTGAGAAGCCTGCTACTTTTTTTTTTTTTTTTTTTTTTTTAACCAGGCTTTGGATTTCAGTGATGATGAAAAAGAAAGAGAGGCAAAACAGAAGAAAAAGAAGCCTCAAAGTCAAGGAAGGAAGAAACTTAGATCAGAAACAATGCCATCAGGTGAGTGAATGCTATGGGAGAAATGCTGTTGTCTGGTAAACTGAATTTGAAATGCACATTATTTCTGTCCTAATGATTGAGTTTTTATACAGTTAATAGTAATTCTGTGTGTTCCAAAGTTATATTTGTGAATTTGTGGCTTCATTCCTTTGTTTTTGTTTTTTTAGTAGAAAAATTAAGTTGTCTGTTGAAATGGAAATCCTGTGGAAGGGGAGTAGTATAGCAGCAGAACAGTTGTGAGGGGAGAGCCAAAGGCTCTTAGAACAGTGTTGTTTGACACACAGTGAGGTTACTGAACAGATTGCCACCATTTGGAGTTTAGTGCTTGCTTATTTGGGGTTCAGCTAACGCCTTTGAGTGCTGGGAGGACAGAGGAAGGCCATGTGCAGTTTTTGGAAACCCACTTCTTTGGCAGTCAAGGGAGGTGACACAGGTCTCAGATGGCTAATTTATTCCTCTGTCTGAAAAGGAAGCTCTTCCTCACCCATGAGATAAAAATACTCTTCTAAATAACTCGCATTTGTGTAGGCTGCTGAGAACCTTTCTCTGTTTACAATAAACTTTGTGCTTTGTTGGACATCCATAGAAAATTTTTTTTTCTACCTGTGTTTTCTGTTTCCAAAAAGGAATTTATCTAATGTAGTTGTTAGATAAACAGAGCTGTGTATAGGTTTTCATAATATAAATAGCTGCCTTTACCCCCCTTTTTCCTGCTGTTGTCATATCTGTTCCAGGTGTATGCTTGCAGCTGTGCTCTGTTTCCAATAACCAGATTTTCTCTTCTTATGCCTCTCTATTGACAAAAACTTCAGTTTTGGATTGCCATTTTGGTTGAATAATTCATATGACATCCCTGTTTTTCTGTTCTCACTGGTCTGCTTCAGTTGCATGTTTTTTATATCACTCCCTTTAAATACAACTCACACTACCCCCTTACCCTCTTGTACTGCTTACTTAGATTGCGTTAGCTATCTGCAGCATGGTGCTTCCCCCACTGAATTTCTTGGATGGACTCCTCCTGTGAGTTTGTTTCTCTTCCTTTGTAAAGCTGATATACACTGTGCCCCACTGGAACTCTTTTCTCTTGATCTGGGAGATCAGTATCTGTCCTTGAACACTTTTTGTGCAGTACAATCCTTGCTTGTATCAATCAAACAAAGCTGCGGTCTTTCTTGGGCTGGCTTTTCCCCCATGGTTTTGACTTGATTTTTTCCGCTTTAGAGACGGGTCTGAATTGTGCTGTACTTTCTCTTTGTTACTGATGGTTATTTTCCCCTGGTTTCTGTTGATCTAGCATAAGCATGTTTTCCACCACATCCTTGTTCTGCCAGCTTATTGCAGACCTGCCTTAGCTGAGCTATGTTCCATAACTGAGAACACAACAGGAGGAATTGTAGCACCCTGTCGAGCGAGATAGGTTATGATTTGCTGTGGTTTTTTTGTAAATAATACGACACAAATTGAAATAGTGTGCAGTTTGTTTTGGCTATGGAATTCAACAGCAAGGATATGTCAACAACTGAGGCACAAAGTTGGTCGTAGATGGAGTTTTACATGGTTGCATCTTCCAAAAACTGAGTATATTAAAATTATCTTGTTACAGGATTTGATAGGAGAAGAAAGAACAAAAATACTCATTCAAGTACTTCAGTGCTTCCAAGTGGCCTGCTTATACCAAAGGCATCCTAATCCCCCATGAAAATCAGTAGGAATTCTGGTATCCAACTACCTTTTCAGCCTTAGAAACATTTTCACCTTTGAAAAGCTATGTAGTCTAGTGCCAAGGATGAGATTCACCCTGGTTTTTAAATTTTAGTGATTTTATGCAGTGGAATATTCCTGAATACCTTGTTGCTCCCAGCCATAAAATCCTTCTGAGGGTTTAAGTTCTACAGCTTTTTGAATATCTTAGCAGCTCTTTGGAACATTTTTTAGTATTTCAGTGCTTTTCATTTTATAGCCCTAATCCCATTAAAACTCCTATGATATTTATATAAAGGATTAGTATATTTGTTAGGAACATGAAATATATATGCTTACAGTGAGCTGTACAGGGAGATATTCGTCTTAGAAAGATGAATGCTGAAAGCTAATTGGCTGGAGGTACAGACTGGCCTTCTTCTGAGTGGAGTAAGTTAATTTTATTAATCTGAGCTTGAATAATTTTGTGTCCTTTGTCTGTGCTGCAATACCAATTTGGGACTGAAAGCTAGATAGCCCTTCAGTGTAATGCAATGTTGATATATCTTCAGTTTTAAAATGTGTTGTTTTTAAATCTTGTTTTAAATTAAAGCTTGCAAAATACTCAAAATTGCGTGTTCCTGAGATCCATTTGTACAAATGGAAAGCCTGGAGGAAAAGAAGGTGAAATTTCTTTTTTAAAGACTAAATTTGCAACTCTCAGGATCATCCTTTTTCTATTACTCCAATCGAGATGAGTTACTAAACAATAGATTTGCCTGTATTATTTTGTTCTTTATGCATAAGTTGCCAGTATTATTTGTTGATAAAATTACTTCTCAGATTTCCTTGACTTCAGCATGAAAAATTTGTGAGGACTAAACTTGGTCTTTCTTAAAAAATACTACAGCTGTGTATGTGTGGGTTCTTACATTTGTTTATTCTTTAGGTGACAATATAGGACTTCGTCAGCCAGTACAACAGCCTGGTTCAAGTTATTCAAGGGGATACCGTGGCAGAGGATTCTCCAGGGATCCCTGTCCTCCTCCATCAGGCCCTCGAGGGTTTTTGAGATCAAAAGGAGGACCACCACAGCAATACTCTTCAGACAAGACAATACACCAGGAATTACCAGCGTTTCCACAACCTCATAGAAAACAAAATCCAATGATGCAACAATATTCCTTTCCACCTCAAGTTTTTGGTTCTGTCAGTGACGGGTATCAATTCCAGCCTCCACCTTCAAATATGAATATGATGTGGACTGGCCCAAACATGTATAATCCATCCTACTCATTTCTGCCACCTCCGCCACCACCGCCGCCGCCACCTCCTCCAGATAGCCATCCTTCTCAGTTCGGGCCTTACTAAGTTTCCATACATGTCCATGTAGAGCATTGCAGTTTACAGGGAGAAAGAACAGGCTCTGCCAAGACTGTTTTCCCTTATTTTGGAGATGCTTTGTTTTACTGCAGCAGTAGAACAATTGCAGAGTTTTCTGCTTTTTGGGACATCCACAGAAAATTATTTTTTTTTCTACATGTTTTCTATTTCCAAAAAGAAATTTATACGTTAAAAGTAACTGAATATTAAGTAATGGTTTATTTTTAAACCTGCTACTTTAAGGTGATAAATAAAAGCCTTTTGGAAACTGGTATGTAGTGGTGGAAATCTATTTTGTGATAAATGTAAGAATTCATATAACTGTTGTTATGCAATGATGAAGCTATTTTACTGTTATGTAGTGATGAGGCTATTTACATAGATAATATTTTAATATTTTTAGAGTGATATGGTGTATTGCTATGCTAAACAAAATTATTCAATTTCTGCAAATTTTTTTCAATTTCTGAAACCTGCTTGGGAACCGAAAATCTGACATCGAAATTTTGAGCTAGGTTTTCTACTAAATATAAGGCATAAACCACTATCCAACTTTTACTAATTTCTTATTAACTAAAAGACTGGCTCTGGATGGTTCTTTTTTAAAAAAATAGCTGGAGTAGCTAGATCTGAATTTGAACCAGCAGCTGACTTACTGTATCACATTTAGTGTTCTGCAGTGGTTGTAGGAGATCAACTTATTCCTGAGATGTTTGGCATTTAATTTCGATTTTAAAACCAGCATAATTTCTCTAGCTTGTCTCTAGGTTCTCTAGGTCCTAATGCAGAGATGCCCATAAATACCTTCTAGACTTCTAGGAAGAAGTCATCACATCTGTCAGGGAGAGAAAGCCATTTCAGAACTCCTTTGTTTAGATTTGTAAATGCAGATGGTACTATGTTGCTTTTTGATTGTCTTTACAGTCAAAACGATCTCTTCTGAAAATGAGGCATATCAATTCTCCCAGCTTGTTTCTGGGAGGGAGGTGAAGCTGTCAACCAAGGATCGTTTGGAACAACGTCCACCTGTCCAAATAGTTGGTTCTATAACTGCACTCCCTTAGTCTCTCTGTGACTGCCAGAGTGGAATGGAAGACCTTAGGCTGCATCAATATTTTATAAACAGGAGGAAAAAGCACTTGTGGGACAGACTCTTATTTTGACTGAAAAGTCTATTCTAGTTGTGATGATTTTTGAATCTTTACCAATACAGGCACCTTGAACTGATAAAAGTGCAGTATGTATTTCTTCTATTCTCAAACTCATTTTGGCCTCATTACTTTAAATATGTCATTAAAAGCTGTGCAGGTGTTGCTTGGACTTTAATTCCAAATAGCTTTAAGAATGAAGCAAAATTTTAATGCACAGAGGGTGGGACCACCGTGTCAAGATGGTGTGACAGAACTAGAATTTAATTTCAGACTTGAAAATTTGTTGTAAAAATATTTTAAGTAACCATATTCTTTGATACATGTAGAACCACTGCTTCACAGGTATGCAACTGGGGAGGTTATATAGATGTCAGTTTATGGCAAGTGGGTAATGTACAGTGGCAACAAAAAATTTCAGAAAAGCAGCATTCCGGACATCTGTGTTTAACTCAGTTCCTGCAAATTATTTTTTTGTAATAAAAAAAAGTCCGGTTCTAGTCCTTTGTAAATATTTGTTTAGGGGAAAAGAGAAGGGGTTGAATTTCTGGCTATGTAAGCTGTAACCCAGCTATTACCATTCCCAGTGATAGGGGATGTTAACAATGATGGGGATGTCACAAGTGGATTACCAAATGTAAAAGTGTTTCCAGGTCGATTGTATAGTGAGGAAAAAACTGTCAAAATCACACACAGACATGGGATGCTAATGGCTTCCTGCATGTCTCTGGCACAAACAGGTATCACCAGCCTTGAGATCCAAAGGGGTGCTTGAAAAGTAGACACCAAGAAAAGGAGTGAGGTACTAACTGGGAAGTGCAGGTTCAACAGTCTTAATTACTATTACTATTGCAACTGGGGTCTTTCTATGTATAGTAATAATCACTTTTTCTGCTATAATTGAATCTGGACTAATAATTCTTTGATTAAGCTGTTAAGATTTCTCTTATACTAAGATGGGTTCTCCTTTCCCATAACAATATTTTTGCTTGTAACTAAGCCCAGTATAAAATTGGGTTACAGAATATAGTTTGACAGAAATATATTGCAGTCTAAGCTGTTTTACTAATTCTTGGTAGTTAATTGCAATAATGTTTTTGTGTGGACTTAACTGTTTATTACGTTGGAGTAAATTTTGCAGGTGTTCTGCATTTAGTGAGTACAAGTCACGTGCAGAACTTTGCTCGGAAGTGACTTTAGTTTGTAAGTTTATTTGGTAGCTAGGTATGATTATTGAGTTTGAAATATTTGGAGGCTTCATTTCCTTCCTTCAAAATAGTGCTACTCCCTATGTCCCTTAAACCAAACAAGTACTGCTACAGATGGTAGAGTAGTACTATCTTAATTTGAAAATAGAGCCAATGTAACTTTTTTTTTTTAAAGAGAGGTCTTGAATGTAATCACCATTTTTAAAGTTTTCTCATACAGTAGTTTGTCAGTGGTGTTGCACAGATATTGTCAGACCCTGACTCAGTGTACTCAGTGCTGACTACTACTGAGAAAGCAGTATGAGCTTGCAGTGGTATGGGGAGATATGGACCTGAGGTGTTGGCAAGTTCAGCTCTTTGGGGAAGGAAAATAAAACTCATATGCTTGATAGAAAAATGGATGCAGTGGAAATACTTCTTTTGTATCTTTAACTCTTGGATAAATGTGCACTCTTTGTCCACAGACATTAAAGCCTACGCTGTAAAGCCTGGGAAAAGCAGTCTGGTATTTTAGTGGCAAGAAC
The DNA here is from genome assembly GCA_013397935.1 of Dasyornis broadbenti. Classification (NCBI taxonomy): domain Eukaryota; kingdom Metazoa; phylum Chordata; class Aves; order Passeriformes; family Dasyornithidae; genus Dasyornis; species Dasyornis broadbenti. The sequence continues at coordinate 93,313 of VZRN01001469.1, read as the reverse complement.
AGTTTGTTTGGTTTGGCCTCTGTTTCTTTTAACTCAAGATGTTTTATAGAAATGTGTGTTACTGCATTATTGCATTAGGTCAAATGTTACTGCATTGACGAGTCAGATCTATATGCTTTGATAAGATTGCAGCATCTCACCTGCTGAACTGCACTCATGTGTGGGACACCGGTACCATGCTAGACACAGAGACAGGTCACAGATTCACAGTATTCTGAGTTGGAGGATTCGCACAAGGATCACTGAGTCCAACTCTGAAGTAAATGGCCCACACAGGGTCTGAACCCACAGCTTTGGTGTTATTAGCACCGTGCTTTAACCAACTGAGCAAATCTCTGTCTAGATCTTTGGCAAATGAAGTGCTTAAGACATCTTTGTTTTTCTCTGCTGCTGGAAATTGATCAGTAATGCTCACCAGCTCAATTCTCCATCAGTACTACTTTGGAGCAGGCTGAGCTTTTTAATGTGAAATGATTTGGGTGTAATGCATCCTCTCTAGAGATACTCCAAATTAAAACAGCCAATCAGCCAGAAATAGTCAATCTGCAATATAGATTCATTCTGGGAAGGTTAGAACTTCACAATACTTTCACTCAATGAGAGAGGGTTGGGAAGTCTAAAAGCCTCAAAAGAGAGAGAGCATTTCTTAATTTGTTTTTACTCATTCCTCTGAAAGGTGCAGAAAGCAATTTCAACATCAGAAAATACTTGCATTCAAGACAATTTTCAGCAGTGACACCTAGCAGCCCTCCATCTTGCCAAAAAGTAGCAGGGCTTCCTACGGGCTGTGCTGTGATAGGTCAACTGTAAGTCTATTTTCTAGTAGAGAAAGTAGAGAAAATAAGAGTATTTTGTAGTAGTACAATATTTCTCTATTTCTGACTCCTGGTGTCTGCACATTCAGTCTGGAAAACTGTAATAGAGCCCTGTCACTTCTGTAACATTTTTAGTTACTCCCTTTTTTGGGGGACATTTCTTCATGGGCTGCTTTCCAGAGAAAGCTTAAGGTATGGGATGGAGAGGAGAGGCTTAGGGAAAGATTGGCTATGATTTTTCAAAAAGCTGATATTTACAAATGTATAGCAAACTACTGGACTGTATAATTTACTGTAACTGATAACCTGGGAAATGGAAAACTGTAATCACTTATTTGACAATGTTCCTCTTAAATTTATTAACAAACAACAGTGGTACTTTTGCTGGCCTTTAGCCAAGACAAAAGTCAGCATCAGGAAGGGGATGAACTTGTCTTGGAGGTGAACAGCAAAAGGACAAACAAGTTTCTTAAAGGAAAATTCTGACAAGTGGTGCAAGGAAGCAGGGAAGTCCATGCTGCCATAGATTTCTTGAGAGATGGTGAAATCTAGAGTCTTGGAGGAATTGAGAGTTTGACTTTGGACAAGGGCCTGTGGCATGTAATGTCCAAGTTAGTCTTTCTTTGAGTGGAGAGGTGGACCAGGTAGTCTGTGAAGTCCATCCAAGCCCAAACTATTCTTGTAATTACTGTCATTCTTCTGGAGTTCTGTCTTTTCACCAGAGATTTTTTTTTTATCTCTAGATGCTAAAAGGCGTGAATAGCTTAGCCTGAACTTTTATAAATAAAATATCCATGCTGTTCTAAATTTTGGACTTGCTGCAGAAGATAATGAGTGCTTCCATTTCACTGGCTGTAAGATGAATTGAAGACTTTTTCCTTTATTAGTTGTTTAAAAACTAATGCTAATGAGAGTCTTAGTTGCTGTAATTTTCCCTTAGGGGTTAAAGCATTTTGTTTGTACAATTTATTTTGAGAATGACGTAAAGAATAACACTACCCAAAAATTTTTTTAAAAATGCAACAACAAAAAATACTCTGAGAATTATTTTTAACAAATGTTCTCTAAAGTAGGGATTTTTGCCTTAGAAGAGACCTTTTTAATAATGGAAGGCACTCATGCCAGGATGCATTTTAGTGCCATGCAGATGAAAACAAGAAATAAGCAGGTTTTTTGTAAGTTATATTTAGATGTTTCCAGGTTCCATTTTCCATTTCTTTGCAACCCAAAAGTATAGTCAGTTTTTCTTGTGTAGTGAATTTAGTGATGCACATAATCTGATTTAAAGGATTGATGAATTTATTACGGTGGCAGGTGAAAATATGGAAAACACTGCCAATGATGACAAGACTTTTACAGAACAGTTTACCTTTCAGGGCAAATACATAATTCTGGAAATCACAAGTAAGGTTGGTTTTTTTT
>VZRN01001469.1:63508-91019 GCA_013397935.1 Dasyornis broadbenti | reverse complement strand
TTTTTGTTATTTTTGGGGTTTTTTTGTATCAATAACTCTAAGGCTTACTGAGAGTTATTGAAGGTAGGGTAGCTTTCATTTGTCATAAATCTGTTGTAACTGTGGAATAATGTTGATTTTCCTGTGAATCTGATGCTCTGCATTTTTTAGTCAATGTTTTGCAAAAATGCTGTATAAGAATTTGCAGTTTGACTGCTGAGGTTTAAAATCGATGGACATTATGAATCATAGAATGGTTTGGATTGGAAGGGGTCTTAAAGATCATCTGGTTCCAACCCTTCTGCAATGGGCAGGGACACCTTCCAATGCACCGTGTTGTTCAGAGCTCCATCCGGTCTAGCCTTGCTTAGTGCATAATGTTTGCTGTTTATTAGCAGAAAGCCAGCCTTTCTGCTAGTACAGAATCCTGTCCACAGGGACAAGAGTGAGCAACTGTAACACACTTCATCTTTGAACTTGGACACAGAATTTTCTCTCTGACTCTTCCGTGATTGCCTGAGTAGTTGCAAGCCTGTGGGCAGAAAATACAACTTCCTCTACCAAATGCTGAAACTACTATGCGAGCAATTACTGTTACGAAGTGTCTAAGTTTGCTTATATTAAGTCACAAAGACTATTGTTTGCCTTATTCTAAACAGAAATATTTCACTCTGTAAGTTTTTTTCCTGTGTTAAGTGGTAAACAAAAATCTAGGAACTTCTTAATCATCAAGAATGAGCTGCTGCTTGATACCAGAGTTAGTTGTTATAAAGGTCTGTCTTTTGGAGGAAGTGGTACAGCTAGTATTTTCTTTAAAGAGAAGAAAAACATTGGTACCCATATCTATTTAATAGTATTTACTCAATTTTTAATATGTACATTAGATGGTCTCAAATCTGTTTTTTGAGAATTGCCTGCAAGACCTCTAAAAACCAAATTATTTTCTTCAATGTAGACCCAAGAAAAGAGAGTATATTTTTTGAGATATCAGTTGATTCTTTTATGGGGATATTTGACCTCAGGTAGGCTTTCTACAGTATTCAGTTTGCAGTTGAAAATTATACCTAGACTGTAAAGACTTGTTTCACCTGTCTACTGGAGCTTCACACTCTTGATTCTGCAATTCCTGGGCTGTTGTGTGTAACAGTATGCTCCCTTACAAACAAGCAAACCTTTATTAAATGGCATTTTTTTGAGCACTTTTCCCAGAAATCATGGTCAGCATTTAGTTTCTGGGTTACACTCTTCACTGTGTTCTGTTTAATTCATAGTTTTACATTTATTAATGATACCCTGCAATGCTCAGTCTCCACAGCTTGGCTTTGCCGCATAGTGATTCTCTTGGTCTTTGGTCTTGGTTAATGCTTTCTGCAGTGTGGAAAACACAGGGATATATTGCATTTTTTCCTATTTCTTGACACTCTGCCGCACTCATCTCTTTCACTATTATATCCAAAAGAGATACCAGTACCATGTGCATGGATATGCTGCTTTTGGTGACTGGCTATTTGGTTTTCCCCTTGCACTGTATCTCATATATACACATTATGCTCTCTTTATGCTATACCTCATTTTTGCTCTCAGTATGATTCTGACCCTGAAATTGCTTTGACATTAATGATTTCCATCCCTCCAGCAGAAGATGATGAAGTGGTGATATCAGAGTTTGAGATGGAAACAATTACTGTACCCTGGAGAAAAATACAGCCTTGGGTAAGTTGCATAGGTCATGATGCTCCTCTGCGAGCAGAGAATCCTGTTTGCTGTTTGTTTTGCAATTCCAATGTAGTGAAAGAAGAAAGACTTATTGACCTTAGCAGGAAGAGGATTATCATACCCTCCAAAACAGAGGCATGTCAGGGTATGACAGCACAGGACATTTGGATCTTCTAATTGCCACCATCAATCTCAAGAAAACCAGCCATTTCTTGTATTAGAGAAGCAGCAGAGGAAAACTAGAAAAAAAGGTATAGCATTTATGAAGATTTTAATTTCTCGGTGAAGTATTTCCTATTAAATTCAAAGTCATTTTGGTGGAATATGTAGCACACTGGATGATGACTATTACAATTAACCATAGAGAGATTGTCCTTTTAGAGAAGAGATGATTCTAGTTAGGCACAAGTTAGGTCGGTGTCTCCTGTGCTCTGTAACTGGTTCAGAGATTTCGTTTAAAAAAGAAATTTTGAGCAGAGTCAATCTGTCTGGTATGGATGTATGGAAAACATTAAACTTTGGATCCTGAGTGGAATTCAGTTTGCATTTCAGAGAGAACTTGGGGTCAGACACTAGGCTTCTCTTATCCCAGGCTCATGAGTCTAGACCAGTTAAGAAACTTTTAAAGTCCTATCTTTATGCCTCTGTGTGATACAAGGATATCCTAGAAACTAGCATAAAATGCTTTTGATTAGTGATCTTTTTTCCTTGTGATTTTATTTTTTAATCTTGAGCTTTTTTTTTAGAGCCAAAAACCTACAGAAGTGGCTGCCTTCTTTCAGGTGGTCAATAGCTAATCCAGTTAAGCTATGATGTTCTTCAGTCTCAGAATAGAGGACACAAGTAAACAGTAGTAATGACTGACTCTGAGCTAGCTTGTAATGTAATATAAGAGGAGACACAGAAAATCTTTGAAGCTATGTTATGTCTTGTTTAGATGCTAATTTTAAGAAGTAATCTTGGGAAGCAAATCTTTTAATCATGGAAGAATTTTCTTTATAGTATCTTAATTATCATCTAATGTTTTATTTCCAGGCAACAGTTGTAGTATCAATACAAAGAAAGTGTGCATGTATATGTAATATAATAATTGATAATATATGCACTTTATAAATATTAAATTATCATTAGTAATTATATATGTGACTATATACGTATAAGTAAGTATTTGTTAGTCATTCTGAGTTACTGTAATTTTACCTGCATCATGCTAACTTGGTAGCAGACAAAATTGTTGAGTTAGTGCTGCCTAGGCAATTACTGGAAGGCTGCTGATTGAAAGCAGTTGTGCATGTAAATGCTCTTATTCCATTGCATTGTGTTAAGTAAAATGTTAATTTAAATTACCTCTTAAGACAGAAAAAATTTTTTTTGGGAGAGAATCTGTTATTTTCCTAACTTTACCTGTGATGCTAGGATGGCTATGCCCTGTGTTTTCCCTGTGCAAATGACAAAATGGAGGAATCCACACTCCTCTCAAGTCACTTTCTGAGGTAATTAATTTTTCTGCTACATATGATATGTTGTCACATAAAGGATTTACGGTCATATGGGAGCTCTGCCTGACTGCATTTTAATTTTTTTTTTTTTCCAGTTTTCAGGCTGTGTTTAATGAGTGGTTAAATGGATGTAAAAATGCACTGAAGAGGTGGTTGTGACCTCTCTGCTATCTTGCTGTATTTCTTCTAAAAATAACAGTGGTCATCTTTCACTGCAATCAGCTTTTTAAGTCAGCTGAAAAGCAAACCTAATAGTGAGACAAAAGGTCTTGAGGAGATCTGAATGATAATGTAGCTTCCCATACTGTCTTGAAAGGCAAGGAGTTGGAGTGTGTCCAGAGGAGAGATGTAAAAATGTTTAGAAGGCTGGAGCACCTCTCCTATGAAGATAGGCTGAGACACTTTGAGTGGTTCAACCTGGAGAAGAGAAGGCTCCAGGGAAGACCTTATTGCGGCCTTTCAGTGCCTAAAGGGGTCCTAAAAGAAAGATGAAGAGACACTATTTAGTAGGGCCTGTAGCAATAGGACAAGGGTTAAAGGTTTTAAACTAAAAGAGGGTAGATTCAGACTAAATATAAGGATGGAATGTTTTATGGTAAGAGTGCTGAAACACTGGATTTGGTTGTCCAGACAAGCTGTGGATGCCCCATCCTTAGAAACATTCAAGGCAAGGTCAGATGGGGCTCTGAGAAGCCTGCTCTAGTTGAAGATGTCCGTGCCTATGGCAGGGGAGTTGGACTAGGTGACCTTTAAAAGGTCTCTTCCAACCCCAACCATTTGATGATTCCATGGAAGTGAATGGTGTTCTGTATTGTTTTGGCAATTTTCGACATGCACACATTTTCATGATGAAACTACGATTTCATTATACTAGGTTTTTTTTCCTGATTATTAGCACTGTCAAATGTCAGTGATTAAAAAAATAATCATCTGGAGCTTTAACCTTACTGCTACACCTTTGAAGTGATTAGTTTAATTTCTCTATCATAACTTGTTTCCTGTATTCAATTCTTTTGGCATTTATTATTGCATTTCAAATTCCGCTGAAGTTGTGATTATAAAGGAGAGTAATTTTTTAAATTCAAGAAGCAATTTAATAACTTCCAGATGTAGTGACAGTACATCTTGATGATCAAATAATCTTAGTTCTTAGAAGCACCACTTGGCAAGTATTTTCTTATCTTCACTTACAGTATCATGCAAAAGCCAAAGACAGTGAGTAAAACAGATACTTTAACATGTAAGTACTATACTTAAAAATTTCAGCATGGAGAGAGAACTACAAAAACCTTTTCTTGATGTTGCTCATTACTTAGCATGAAATTTTGCATCCCTTAATGTTCATAAGAATTTTGTATGCAGAAGAATCAGAATCAAACTTCATTGGTTTTTTTCTTTAAAGAAATCCTTCCTCAGTCCTCTGGTTTGGAAATAGTTTTCTGAAACAGTGGTATGTGAGATAAAAACACAAAAGAAAGCAGTCTTGCATCCAGTCCAAAAGAATTAACAGAATTTGCCTACAGGTTTTGTGAACAAGGCCTAAGGAAGTTGAATATGACTGAGAGATCAGATACTTGTATTACTTTGAATAAAATAAAAGGCAACTGACAGCACATAGCTGTGAGTAACCTTTATTTGCTAGTACCTCTTGAATTCTTATTTGTATAGGCTAATAAATAGTGCTGCACTACTAATGTTTTGTAGGCAAATATCTGATGCCTTGTGCAGAAGACAAGAAAGTGGAAATGGACGTTGAGTGGAGTACATTAAGAGCTTGTTAGTCAACTGTAAGCACAATAACTATCACCCAACACTGAGGTTTTAAAGTTTTTATTTACACTCCGAAATTGTCCAGGTACTAATAGGATCTAGCTTTTAAGGTTTAATCCTGAGCATTTTTGATGCGGCTAAAACAGAAAGCAATGTGGTTTGTTAGAGCATAATGACAGACTGCTATCATTGATAGCCTTTAGATACAATGAATACAGATCACCTTCATCTCTCAAGGGTGAAAATTGGAAGCTTCATCATTATATAAGCATTATGAATAAATGCTTCAGAATACATTTCAGCTGAAAAATGATGCATAGAAAATTGGTCACATGGTTTACTATTATAAAAAAATGGCCTTCCATTTGTCATTTATTACAGGGCTTGCTTTGCTAGTAAACCCTCTCATTTATGTTTGTCCATCTCTGCTATTTGCATTTTAGTGGGCTGAGTAATTAGATCTGCCGAAAAAATGCTGCAATCCACTTTAAATATTGTAGAATCTCAGTGTGAACCACTCTTTTTCTGTAATGACAAAACTATGAAGTAGAAATAATACGTAAGATGAGTTTTCAGTAATTTGGAGATGGTCTGCACTGTCGGCTTGTGCTGTGATTAAATTCTGCTGGATGCTCAGGAGTGAATCACATTTATTTGTGTAAACTTTGTAACAAATTCCCATTTCATCCTAGACAGAAGAAGCATTTTTATAAGGGTGTGAGACCACCTGAACAACAGATACCCACAACTCTCAGTTGGGACCCTGGCAGTTTGTGGTTGAAGTAGTTTGGTGCTGCAGAGCAATGTGATGTTGTCTTAGCTCTATTCTGAAAATTATTAAGATGTGAATTATTTTAATTCTGGAAGAATTAAAGGGGAAGAATACTTATAAGAAAAGTTATTAAATACTAAGATAAAAAGCAGGGAATTAGAATGTGATGACTTGGTAAGATTGAGGATTATCCCGTTCTGAGGAGATCAGTTGTTTTCCACTGGGTGATGACTGCCACGAGACTGGAAAGCAAATTAATTTCTGGATACTCCTTGTTACACTGTGGCATCTCTTGTGTGTATTCACAAGTAAATAATGGATATGTTCTTCTGAACTTTGTATATCCTGGTTTGTGAAGTCTCTTGGCACCTGGTAGAAGTTGCTGAAAATAAGTGACCTAGAGAAGGAGTATTAAAGTGCTAACAACTGGAAAGAGAAAACTGTGTAAGTATAGGTAAGCTTGAAAATTCCATAGGTAAGATTTTACTCTAAATAAAAGCACAGACCTAGTTAAAATAACAAACAAACAACAAACAAACAAACAAACAAAAAAATCCATCAAAGCAACTAAGAAAACAATACAAACAAAATAAATAAAACAACCTACTAAAAAACCAAACCAACCAACCAGAAACCACCAAAGACACTTTAAAAAGACCCCTCAGGCATTCTTCTAGGATGAAATTTGGCCTGTAGCTTTTCAGGGGCCATTCCAGTCTAGTATTGAGTGCTAACCATTTGGTGCTGCTAGACGTCCTTTTCAGCTTCCTAAGTGCCCCAGTCCAACTCATGCATAAGTGTATCAACGCTTGTGCTGGCCTAGCATAGAGCAAGGAGTAAATCAGGAAAACATTAATGCATGTTGATTCAGAGCTAGAGAAACCACAGAGGATCAGGAGAGGAGGTAACAAGTAATGAAAACAGACTAGATTTTTTATCTTGACATATGGCTCTCTGGAGTGGCAGCTTTGGGGATTTCTATATGCAGAACTGTGTCTTTGATTGTTGATATGGACTTCTGGGAAATAAGATTGAATACATTGTTATTATTGTTATTATTCCTCTTGGTAGAAGAAGTATTATGATATTATTATTATTGTATTTAGAAATAAAATTATACTGTGTAATGTGCCTGACTCAACATGTAATTTTGCTTTCTTTTGCAAAGGAGCTGGGTTTGCATATTAGCTCTGTGTTTGAACTATAGGGAGCAATATAGCTGAAGATCTACTAGGTGTAGTAGAAAAAGTATTAACTCTACTGCTTCATGCAGAGAAGACTGGGAACAACATTGCTTCAAGTGATAGTAAGAGAAGAAAATGGGATTAAAGAAAAAATTTCCAAAATATATATTGAGATCTATTGTTACTATTGTATTTAGTGATTCTATCCAAAAGCAAATATCTATGAGGGAGAACCAAATCAACAGACTGAGAGGCAGATACTGATATCTTGAGGAAAACAAAGAAAATAAACTACTATTTTCAACTTGCTTAAACAGCTTTCGAGTTTTCATGCAATATTTAAGACTTGTTACCTTATTATCTTATCATAATGCTCTAAGTAGTTGCAGTATGTGCTGTCAGTGTCTGCTCAAAATATGGTTTTTGTTTTCTCTACTGTCACTATTCTTTGGTGAAGTCACATGGTCATTAGCTGAGACTGCAGACAAAACTCTGCATGATGCAAGGGACATCAATTTGGGTGTTTGTTGAGAATAGTCACTTTGAAAAGTGTGTTAAGTCAGTCTTCTCAGTCAAAAAAATATTTGAAAAATGAGCATATTTTACATTTATTGACCTTTGTAAACAAAGTGAAAGTAAAGGAATAGTATTTTGCTTAATTAGTGAAAGTAAAGGAATAGTATTTTGCTTAATCAGTTTGGAAATGGTGTCATTTACTTCAGTGAGATGTATAGACTGGTAATCTCAGATATGATCTTCGTCAGTTACACCAAAGCTGAGGAAGAATACTCCACACACAAAAGAACCCCTCCTGCCCTAGAAAGACACCTGTAGATATAAGACAAACAAAAGATCAAACGGATGAAGCAGAGCAGGAGGCTGAAGACAGCTCTTAAAGGAAAAACAAAAATAGAACCCTTACCTGAGAAGACAGGGATCTGAAAAGCAGAGTCATTGTACTGTACTATAGTTAAATAGACAAAAATGAAAAGGTGAGAAAAAAATAATTTCTCACCTTGCACATGGCCAAAGAGGTGTTAGAATAATTAAAAAAAAAAAAAAATAAAGAGAAGCTGACTGACACTAAATAAGATGCTCCTGGACATTTGCAGAAGAACTGTGCACCATGTAAGTAGTAGACGAAGCTGTGCATGTAACAACTAAATATAATCCTGTGCATAATAATCTCAGATACTTTCCAGAAGACAATGATACCTTAAAAAGTTATTAGAAAAATAATTTTAAGGACTAACCATAAATATTGTACCTGTAAAATGGCTCTCATTACAGTGATCAAGTGTTGGGACTCTGTCAGAACAAAGTGGCTTTCTGATAAGATGATTTAAAAACCAAATTCATGTTAATATGAAGTTTTAGCCATAAAAGACTTGAAAAAAGTAATATGGGTATATTTTTCCAAGACAAATTTGTAATCCTACTGAGGTAACTCCTTCCCCACCCTTTCCTAGGTGTTATGAGCTTTCCTTCTCACAGCTTCTTAATCTGTGATTTCTGTCTTCTTTATTTTAATCATGGCTGCCGTGCAAATAACACCCTGCAATGCAAGTTTATCTATAAGTTTATGAACTGAAACTCTGTGTATAAATGTACTTTACTGTGCTCTAAGGGTCTAAATAGATGGTCATTGCCATGTGTTTGGGTGGACTCCTTTAAAAAAAGTCAGCAGTTACTAGACTGATGCCCTGTTGCTGAAAATAATCTCCCTCTTTGTGGTTCAAGCCAAGTGAATCACTGTTCACCTAATTTGGGCCCCATTTACTTCTGCTTTTCTGTTCCTTTGGACTGTAACTACCATGTAGTACGTTGTGCTGATTTTCCAAAGTAAGTAGCTCAGTTTTCGTTTCTGAGTGTCTTTATGATGTAAAAGGCATTGGATTAAGGCATGAGAAACATTCCATAACAACTGCTGTGTAGATCATGAAGATCTGGCAAAGGCAGGCTCCTCTACAAGGTAAGTTTCTTGCAGGTAACTGTGAAAAAAATGTGTGGAATAACAGTGTGTGGTTTCTCTTCGGGAGCTCACTGTGGCTTCATGAGTATGATAAGTGCAGGAGTATCACTCTGTCCTGTACACGTTTGAGCTGAATTCTTCCACATGCTTGCCTGGCCTCAAGATGTAAATGTAGTGACAGAGGGTCAGTTATCAATGTGCTTTTAAAATATGTTTTCTCTTTTCCATGGGAAGCTATTGCCATGATTTATGGATTCCTGAAATTGTCTTCACAGAATAGGTAAGGCTGGGAGGGACCACAGTGCTCCAGCAGGGTCATCCCGGAGCACATGGCACGGGATTGCATCTAGATGATTCTGGAATATCTCCGTTGAGGGAGACTCCACAGGACAGTCTGTTCCAGTGTGTGATCCCTTGCATAGTAATGAAGTTCCTCCTTGTATTCAGCTGGAAATTCCTGTGCATCAGTTCCTACCTGCTTTTCTATTCCCATGGCTTGACAGCTCTGAGAAGAGCCTGGCTCCATCCTCTCTTGGTGTATTTGTTAAGATGGTATTCCTGGGCCGCTTATGTGAATTTAGCATTCCTCTAAGAGCATCTAGATTGTGTGTTCAGTGCTGAAAGCTAAAACTGTCAATTTTGGATTACTTTTACCTGATTTTTACAGGGATTAACTTATTACCTGTTTGAAGGCTGAGATGGTTTCAAATAGCTTTTATTGGCAAGCTTCATTGATTTTTTTTTTTTTTTTTTATCTTCAATTTTCTGCTTTTCTTTTGTAACTCAGAATGCATTGCCTCATTGTGGGACATGCTATCATCCTGGTGGTTAGATTTATGAGTCCTTTCATGGTTTCTATTTTGTTAGGTAATTTCTGGTTTAGATCACTTGGACTCCTAAGTGGAATGAAGATGGTGTTTAAAGGACTACAACAACAATGGAAGTTCCATCCCTCTGAAGACAGAATACAGTACACTTACTGTTGCAGTTAGATGTAATCGAGCAGCCGCATTTGGGTCCGCAGCAGCTGCTGACTTTCATTATGTTACAAGAAGCAGCCTATTCTCCTGTTAGAGCACAGTTCAGTCCAAGAGAGGGTTCACAGCATGGAGGTGAGAGGTGAGTGAATTATTCAGGGTTGCACAGCAGGTCAGAGGGTATAAGAAGCAGCACGATACTGCTGGGAAGATGAGCCTTTGAATAATTTACTTCCCTAGAAGCCACGCTACTCTGTTCTTTGATTTTCAGTGAGCTTTCATTTCAATAGGGCTCTGATTTAACTCATCATATTTACAGAAGTGGCTTTGTGATGTAGTTCTGATGTGCCTGTCACTGTGATATTTTGGTTCCCACATAACTGATTCACTGGGATTTGATCTCTGTTAGGAATGGCAATGACATTATTCATACTCTGCTTGTTCATAAGCACTGAATTCCCAAAGGATGCTTTCTTTAAGTGATACCAGCAAGTTGCAGTCACCAGCTTTCAAAGTGTTTGTGAGTTGAATTCTTTCAGGTTGAGCTGGTGGCTTTCTCACAACACCAAAACCTCTAGCTGTGTGAGCAATAGCAGCCCTTTTCAACATAGAACTCTTCCTTTCATCATCTTTATCCTTGGGAGGGTGACCACAGAGAAGAACTAGAGGTTTCTGCTCACAAACTGGAGAAGGTTTTAAGCAATTTGGAGAAGAGTGCAGAGAAAAGAAACCATTCTGACCTTTCTCTCCACTACCCCTCAGAGTTCAGCTTCTATTCTGTCTTCCCATTCTTTCCCATGGACACTAGGTCTGGAAAGAGACAGAAAGGATCTGTCTTTTAAGCAGATGACCAGAAAATAGTTCCTTCAGATAACTTTTACTCTCAGCCTAGCAAAAATGTGCAAGACTGTGTTGTTAGGAATCAGTAGACTGAAAAAGCATTGTTATTAAAATAGGTGTTAATGAAAGCAAGTACAAGTAGTAATCATAATGTTAAAGTTAAGTTTATGGACATTTGAGTGTATCAGCTCTGCATTTGTAAGTGTAATTGCATCTTGCAATACAGTATTAATGTCATTCAAAATTCAGCAATAAAAGTCATTGCACAACATTATTTTTAACATTTTCCCAGTTAGTGTGGTCTCTAGAGTATTTGCATTTTCTTAGCCACTTGCAAGAACTCATAGATCATAGAATGGCCTGGGTTGGAAGGGACCTTAGGGATTATCTGCTTCCAATTCCCTGCCATAAGCAAGGACACCTTCCACTAGACCAGGTTGATCAGAGCTCCATCCAACCTGGCCTTGAGCACCTCCAGGGCTTGGGGCATGCATAGCTTCTCTGGGCCACCTGTTTGAGTGCCTCACCACCTAAAGAGTTTTTTCCCATTATATGATCTAAACGTGCTCTCTTTCAGTTTGAAACCACTCCCTCTTGTCCTGTCACTACAGGTCCTTGTGGAAAGTTCCTTCCATCCTTCTTGTACCCTGCCTTCAGGTACTGGAAGACTGCAATTAGGTCACTTAGAAGCTTTATTTTTTCCAAGCCGAACAAAACAAATTCTGGGAAAAAAGTTCCTCTGGACTCACTCTAACAGATGTATGTCCTTTCTGTACTTTCTGGATGCAGCACTGCAGGTGAGGTCTCACCAGAGCAGAGCATAGGGGCAGAATCCCCTCGCTTGCCCTGCTGCCCACACTGCTTTGGACGCAGCCCAAGATAAGATTGGCCTTCTGAGCTGCAAGGGCACATTGCTGGCTCATGTCTTCTCAGAAGCTTTCAGGAAGTGGAAACAAGGACCAGTGCCCCAGGAGGAATACAGGTAAATGATATGGGAAGCTAGTGACAAGGTTAGGGAAGCAAAAGCCCAGTTAGAATTGAGTCTGACCTGGGATAAGGGTAACTGGAATGGCTTCTATAGATATGTTGCAAGCAAAAGAAAGACTAGGGATAATGTCCTAGGAATAATTTCCTTCCTCTCCAGATGGAAAGAGAAGGCTGAGATCCTTAATGACTTCTGTGCCTCACTGTCCAATGGCAACTGCTCCAGCCGCAACACCCAAGTCCTTCTCAGCAGAGCTGCTCTCCATCTGTTCATCCCCCAGCCTGTGTTGAAATCGGGGATTACCCCAACCCAGGCGGAGCACCTTGCATTTAGTCTTGTTAAACCTTGTGAAATTTCCATGGGCCCAATTTTCGAGCTTGTCCAGGTCCCTGGCAAGGCATCCTGTCCTTCAGGAGTGTCAACTGCACCACTTAGAGTGGAGGATGTGTTTGATCTCTTCATCTGTGTCATTACTGAAGATGTTAAATAACACTGGTCTCGGTTTGGACCCCTGAGGGTCATCTCTTGTCACTGGTGTCCAGTGAGACCTGGCAAGAACTGTTGATACAGTTGACTGTATTTATAAATGATGATAAATTATATCTACTATGTTATAAACCATCCTAGTAATAGATTTTGTCAAATTTGTAAGTGTATAAGTTGAATGGACTTGGAAATTAACTTTGTAAATCAAAATCAAGCTGTTTTCTCAAAGACACTTTGAGAACTGCTGTGTGATTTTTCTGCTTGTTTTGGGTTTTTGTTTTTATCATTCTACTGAAATGGCAATGTTTCAAGGAAAAGAATTGAAACCTATCCTGAACTAAGACTGGAATTCAGCAATACAGTACTGCAGGAATAATCTCTTCTGCAGCCCTCTAGGTAATAAGTATTCAGTGGTAACGTGCAAATCTAATTAATCATCACAACAACAACAACCGAAAAGCAATCTTTTTTTCAAAAGTTCTGTATAGATTTTAATAATTCTGAATTTTTATTACATTTTTATATTGATAAGTGACAGTAGATGCTGTGCCATCATTTTAGCAGCAACCTTAGCTCGCCAAGAGTTCTTTCCCCATGGAATTAAAAAGATGAAATTTTAAAGATTACTTGCACCACCATTACCAAGCTACCTGCTTGTTTGAGACACTTGACTTTTATCTATAGCATAAGTCAAACCCCAATAGGTTTAGTCACTCAACTCTTGGACAAAAATTTGCTTTTGGAAGATGCCAGCTAGACTGCTCTTATTTTTGCAGGTGAACATGTTTGTATAGGTTGTTCTGAATATTTTCTTAACCCTGTGGTCTGAGAGGATCAAAAAGTAAATAGTGAAACCTAAACCTTTTTTGGTCTCCTAACAAAAAGTTTCCCTTTTATTCCTGAAATGGAGAAGCCAAGTACAAACAGGTTTTTCAAAAATACTTCCATCTTTCTATAAACATCACTTCAGTGTTCTAAACCTTTTTCTCATAAAGCTCCCATTGGCTTATTTCAGACAGTTTGAGATGGAAAAAGAGTGAGCCTGATTTCATGAACACTTAGAAATAGGTCATGAATCATGGTATAAAACTTTTCCTGCATGTTTTACCTCTGATTCAGCTGCAGAGGGCAGTTCAACACTATTGAAAATAGTCAGTGGTTAAACCATTTATAATTTAAGAGCAAAGAGAAATCATATGGAAAATAAAAAGCTTTTCATAAGGAAAGATGTGGGAAGCTCTGTTATCATAGGTAATTCCATAGTATTTCCTAAGGATCCATTTTGTGTTTTGAGGTGACTACAGACAAGCAGCAAGATTGAAGATGATCACTGTGAGAGATTTAAATGCCAGCAAAACGCATTATTGCCTTTCTTTTTTTAGGAGCAGACCTGAAAGCCTTCAAATGGTTCAGGAGGATGTGTGAAATGCTTATACACCAACACATGAGGCATGAGAAATGCGATGAATTAGAAGTTTTTGTCAGTTCCTGGAACTATGATATCGTCAGCATTGATGACACTTGGTGGAATGCATGCCACGATGGAGTGCTGGGATGGAGGGTTGCAGGCTGAGCAGGTGAGCTAGGGAGCTGCACTGTGTGCTAGGGAGAGGTTTGGTTGTACAGCCTTTGCAGGATGATGTGGGTGGGTGACCTGCTTGTATGCATGCTAAAGGTGGTGTGAAACACAGTCCAAGCAAGTTCTTTCCTTTTTCAGTCCAGAGCCATGAAATAGAAGTGATAGGATTGCAGACACACTGGGTGCTTGCCATAGGAGGACAAAATCTTCTGTCATGATCCATGTTTTTAAACTCCACTGCAGTGTATATCAGCACCTACACTGCCAGTGTAACCAGAAACAGTGTAGAATTATCATGCTTGAAAAATGATTTAGTAATAAAATAAAGGGTTGCTGAGAGTGAGTCCATCCTGAGCTAGCTTTCCTATTGTTCCCGTTAAGATTCTGCATGCTTCTCGGCTGACACCACCTTGTACTTTACAAGCCTTTTCTGAACCAGAGTTGGAACAGGAATCTGTCCCTTGCAAATATAAGGTGCTTGCAGGAAGAAGCATAACTTCACATTAAAAAAATTAAATTCCTAAAGCTAAATTCATAGTGAAATAAATTCAGCAACTGAAGATTCTGTTGTAATGCTTGTTTGGAATTTGCAGTTGGCATCACTAGGCATGACCAGATCTTTAAGCTGTAACTTCATGAGAGAGAAAACATAGTTATTTAAAAAGGTTACCTGAAACTGAATTGATCCAAAATGTTGTGTATGTTGTGCCCCTGTGGTCGTCATGGAACTGAAATGAGAAGCTTCTTAAAAACATCACACTCTTTGGAGCCTCAGTACGTACCTGAATTATAGGTCTGGTCTAAAGCTATTTAAGATTAATGTAAGTAGCTTTTTCTCTTTGAAGGCTATGAATTGGCTTCTTAATCTCCTTGGTGTAATTTGAATTAACTCTTTCTGTTGGAAATATCAAAACTGAGTCTGAAGCATTCAGGCAGTGACCATCCCATAGCTGGGGTCATACAAAAATTCATGAAGTGAAGAAACACTGATTTAAATACCAATTTTTATTGTTATGTGTAGAAGAGCATTAGTATTTCTTCAACATGACTTCTAAGATCCTAAAGTAACCTTAATCATCATTATTTTAGTATCAGCTAGCTGGTTTAAATGAACTGAAATCATATCTGACACCCTTAGTATTTCCAGTAATCAAAGAGTTTATTGTAGCAACCTAAGTGTATTGTTGATAATTGAATATAATATTTGTATTCTTCCTAAGTAGAACAAAGCCATAATTAAATTGTACCAATAGAAGAAAATCAAAATACTCTTATGAAATGGGACAGAGAGATGGAAAGAATTTATCTGTAGAAAGTAAGCAAAGCAATTTCCTGGGACCACTTAATTGGGGTCACTTAATTTGGAATTTTGGCACTTAATATATAGAAAAAAAGATATTTAGAGTGGGAAAGTAGTATTCTTCATGTGAGAAATAATATAAATCATTAAGTACCTGTCTTAAAAAGAGCTAGTTAAGGTTTCATGTTGCACAATTAAATCACGGTGCTTTGAAACACTAAATGCCCGTTCTTAGATTCTGCTTTGATTTATAGCATCACACAGAGCAGAACAATTTTTCAAAGAATTCCCATATGGACTTACAATGCTTTTAAGCTTTGACATAGCCATAGTATCTAGTTTTGATGCAAAAATTCAAGTAATGAAGAATTAACTACTCCAACACTTGCTGCTGTGTCAAATTACCTTAATTTTAACATGTGCTTTGTCCTTGCAATCCAAGTAATTTTTGGTGGGGTATTTTGGTTAGCACATTTTATCGAAAGTAGGTTTGTGTTAAAAAAAATCTGATGTAAAAATAATAATAATAATATAGGTTTCTGTGAGACACAAACCCAGACTTTCATGCCAAAATATGGTGAGGAAAATGTAAAATGCTCTGATCACAAAGATTAGCTGTGTGGCAGATGTTCTCCTTGGCTGGAGCTTTCACTTTCTCCATCCTCTGATTGCCCTGCCCTGCGTTGGGGACCTGCTGAAGTATCCCACGACTTCTGATTCAGGATTTCCGCATGAGAAATCTCTTGTGCATGGGAGAATTTGTTATTCTATATGTTGTTCTTATACGCTGTTCAGATGTGGCAACAATGACACCTGAACCTGGGAACTGAGAAATGTTGTCAGGTGTCCTCCTCAGCTGTGGCTGTTATAGCACAGTGTTCTGGTCTCATTCTGCATTTCCTGAGTGGAATAGTAGTGTTTCCACTCAGTAAAATCTATCAAGGAAGTTTCATATTCTATATTTAATCTAGCTACTTAACAGAGCTTGCTCGCCACAATAAAGCCATTTAAAAATTTACATCTTTCACGCTTGCAGGAAATGGTCACATCAGGCAGTGCTCAGGTCAAGGGATGTGGTCTGAAATAAAGAGCAAAAAAGGGAAGGTGCTTTGTCCTATTAGAGGTTTTGTCACTAGGGGTAGTATTTAACAGTTTTATCACTATGAGTTAGCATCAGGTATAAGAATAAAGCTGGAATCAAGTAATCAATAAAGAGTCCTTCCATACTAAATCTTTCCCTTTGTTCTGCCCTTACTGCATCCATGCACAGTTGCTAAGGCTTGGGAAGAACAAAGGTGCTGTTCAAGAACAAAGGCTTCTTTTTATTGACTGTTTCTTGGCATCAAGGAAAGCCATATGTTAAGATCACAAAGGAAAAAACTCAGTGATAAAAAGAGATTGGATCTCTTTATATAATATGACTTAGTTTTGCTGCACAATTGAGCTGTCATCTTAGGGATTTTTTTTTCTTTCAAGTTACTATTAAAATATCAGGATGGGAAAATTGTTATATTGTAGAATGGCAACACCTGAGAGCTCTGGTAGTTAGAGTCTGCTTAAGCCTCTATACTTCTACTTTTAAACTGCTCCATGACCTATTTTATTAGAATTTTCCTCATAGAAAGTCTTGGGACACTCTATGTACTATACATTTCCACTACCACAAATGTCTGTTTATTTGAGTCTTGGATGAAGACTGAACTGAATGTTTATCATTTCAGTCAAGTGTGGATATGCATTTCCCTTTTGGAAAATGTATTTAACAGAGCAGACAAGTACTCATGCCCAGTGCTCTGTCACAAGGGTGTGGCATGCATTGCATATTAAACTTTGAAGTAGTTTTGCTATTGTGTAGATAATCTGTGTTTCAAGAGCCTGGAGAATAAATTAGGTATTTCAGAGAGTGCAGTCGCTTTAAGAATCTGAAGTACATCATGCATGCTAAATATTTTTCCTACTGTATTTCTTGGAATAGTAAATTAGCAAAAGCCTTTGTAGGCATGCAGATTTTCTACTCTGCAAGGCAGCTAAAGCAACATAACTACTGTGATAATAAGTTTTATTGTCATAGTAGGATATATCTATTGGTTAGCCCATTTAAACCTAAAAGGTTTAAATGAACAGAATAGGTTGTTATTTAATTCATTTTTTAAAATAACAATTGGGTTACAAAGAAGAATTAAAAAATCATAAATAAACCCAACAAACCAAAATGATAAAGTAATAATTTAGACAACATAGTTGCAATGTAAGTGAAGTTGTCTAAAAAATTCAGACATCTTTTAGGAAACTTGCAAACCTTTCACTTTTCCTTAACATGTCTCTGTTCTGTTTGTCTGAATACTGGTAAATCATAGAATCACCTGAGTTTGAGGGGACCTTAAAGATCATCCAGTTCCAGTCCCTCTGCCATGGGCAGGGACATGTTCCACCAGACCAGGTTGCTCATAGCCCCCATCCAGCCTGGCTGTGAATGCTTCCAGTTGGGCATCCACAACTTCTCTGGGCAACCTGTTCCAATACCTCACCACCCTCACAGTGTATGTGCAGAGTATTTCTATATTGTCCTCTTACAGTAAGTTTTCCAGTTGGCTAGTTGATATAGTACAGGTTTAGCACCACTTATGTTTAAGGAGTTTCTTACTTTAGTGATGGTGACTGTGGATGTAATCAAGGTTCATGAAAGTGGAAAATATTACGTGCAAATTACTGCATGGACTGTACTTTTTAAGACATAATGTAATTTTTATTTGCTTGCAGAGTTTTTCTTGATGTCTCTTTTTGAATTCTGTAGCTGTTGAATAATCTTTTTAGTAAGTTTGACAATAAGGATAAATAATACATTAAGATTTCAATAATATCTGTTAAAACAAAAACAAACCACCTCCAAACTATGATAGTAAATGCAGTGCTGTCTAGATATTATTTTATATACTTTCGAGAAAAAATATCCTCCTGTTTTGGGGATGTAATGACATTAGGCAAAACCTTGAGGAAACTAAGCCAAATGCAATGCATTGTTTCTACATCAGTTGTCTCCACAGGTTGCTAGTTCTGAGGAGCGGGATCATTATAAATAGCATGTTTGTAGCTTGGGTTTCTGTCTCTGTAAGGCAGTTTTGATAAAGCCTTCCAGCTACCTGTAGCAAGTGGTAAGAAAATCCAGGAGGTGAAAATGAACTGCTGAATTTCATTAGGTGAATGATATCGATGAGAATTTGTCACATCACAAAGTGCTGGGACAAAGAAGGATTTCAGGCTGAGTAAATGACTACTGGTGAGCCACTTCACTATCCTGGGGGTTGTCTTGGTCTGGGCTCACTTATCAGAGTCAGTATGAAAAATTGACATTGTTGAATGTGCTACAAAATTAAATCTGGACCCAAATAATTTGAAGCTGGAGAAACAATTCTGCTTCCTAGTGCTGATATAAGTTTAAGAAAATATCTGCCATGCCAGGTTTAAGTAAGGACAGAATTATCGTAAGTGCATCACTAAAATGTCACATTTTTGCACACAATATCCATATGGTTATGGAGTAATTTTTTTTTCATATCTACCATATTTCAATTTCTATACAAAAATTTTGTGTATCAGGATGGCAGCAGCTGAAGGAAGATCTGGGCAATTAACGAGTTGTAAATTGTCGGTTTCCATACATAAATTCTGGTATAGTGTAGATGATTAAACATTAAAAAAGCCATTATCAGAGGAAGAACAATTATATGTAAAACACATGTACTTCCAGAACTAGCAACGTATGAGCCAGGGTTCAAATCCTGAATATAAAAACAAAAAGAAAAAGAAAAACCTAGGCTGAGAGCAGTGAAAGCAGTTTTAAAATTTATCCTTAACAAGAATCTGCTATTCAATCTGATTTTGATTTAGCTAAAATTTGACAACCTTCCCTTTTTCTCTGTATCACCATGGACTCTTCCATTAACTCATGGCCTGTTGAAGCCTGTGCAAGATGCAGCACTGAAGAAACACCATCCCTCTTCCTATGATTTCTGAGGGTTTCTTTCAAGACTAACTACAAGTGTTTGTAATTGTTTCTTACCTTATTTCACTATTGATGTTAGTTTCTTCTATTTAAGGTACTAATTTTGTCCCATGAGAGTGCAGAGATGAAGGGTAGAATCATGCCCCATATGAGTGCAGTTTTTGAGCAGGGTAATGATTGTAATTGCTACAGAAAAGTGTGTCCTGGCTCACGCTGCATAAAATGTATTTGGACTCTTTATTCTCGGACCAGGTACTGTCAGTGCAACCTGCAGGAGGAAAGAAACAACTAAATACTATTAGTAATAATTTTAAGATTAACTGTTATATATTATTTTTATATATCTAGTCATATGTAATGGATATTTATATGTAATCATGTAAATAACATAATAATATAGTAATTGTGTAATTAAATTATATTAACAAACAGTGATGCATCTGAACAGTTATCCATTAAGGCCCAATTCATCTGCAGCATTCAAACACAAAATTTGTGTCAGCAGGTAAAAACTTATGCTGTATTATATATCTGCATATAATATAAAAATCATGATGGCAGAGATGGCATGTAAATGCTGCAGTAAAAAAAAAAAATCCAATGAAATAGATGCAAATAGTCCAAGTTGATAAATGCTTACTTTAAGAAAAAAAGAATCTTAAAATTGCAGAACTGGTACTAACACACTGAATGGGAGTTCTGTGTAGTTAGGAGGAAAGAGGAAACACCCAATATAAATAAAAGTAATTTAAATTTAAACTTTATGTACTTAGAGGAAGCCGTCTGGGGACTGGAGCATATGCTTTTCCATGATAATCAGAAAATGCAGTCAGCTAATTAACTTTTGTCCTCATGCTATGTTGAAAAAAGTGGAAAACAAATTTTTTGTAAGCTCTAGAGTCTTAAGTAATTAAAGACCATGTTAGACCTCTCCAGTACCCCTTAAAAGTACAGACATAATACTGTACTTTTCAAGAACTTCGGAGCTGAATCTATTCGAGAACAAAAGCAATGTATTTTATAGGCTTTCATGTCAATAAAGAGAATTATTAGTTTTTTTTAATGGCCTCTTTCCCAGTAAACGTACTCTAGATGCTGCTGGATATCTACTTAGCTTTTTTCCTATATTCCTAATCAGAAAAATGCATGCCACACCATGCTCTTCCTAATGTTTGATGTACATAGTGTTTTGGAGATTTGGCACATCATCAACCATAGCAATGAACTTTCTAGTTCCAGCTCTTATACACAGGTCTGTTCAGATGGCAGTCTGTCACCAAATTCTCTTTTCTATTGTTCCTTTTGATTAATTTCAAAGTTATGAATATTGCTCTGTGAGATGTTTACTAGAGTCTCATTTAGAGTTTTTACAAATTTACAAGAATCTTTGCTTTGGTGGACTTTATATGGTTGCATAAAAGATAGAGATTTTCAATTTTTGGGGGGAGTTCATCAGATTACTACTATGGGGTGTTTTTGTTTTTCTTCAGTTTAGTGATAAATTACTTACCTTGCTACGGGTTAATTTTTTGGGTTGTTTTTTCTTCATTATGCAGCTACTTGAACTCAATTCCCAAGGTATTTTTTTAAGCCTTAACTATTATGTCTAGGGTCTACTCACTAGACTCATGCACTACATGTTGATGGATCATTGATGAATCTCCTGGTGCCTTTGAATAACAACCTATAAACCAACGTTTGTTTTTCATTGCTACCCTGTGAACTGAAAGCTGTGAGGATATGCTTTTGGGGTTGGATTGTAGCTCATTACTGCTTATTAAGAGATGTTGAGAATCAAACTTTTCCAAAGACTTGAGAGAATAATGTTACAGCTTTGTTTTCTTTCAGGCTATAATAATGTTATGAAACAATGGCCATATCTAAGCTTGGGAAAGATGTTAAAATAACATACAGCCTTCAAAAAATGAAAAATAATTTATGGATGGTAGTACTCCATGGCTGCATTCCCAAACTGACATCCCATTTTGTTATTATTTGGTATTGCAAAGTTTAGGAAAAATAGAAATGCAACAACTGCGATATTAATAGTGCCATTTTACTATGCCTGGATGCAATAGCCACCGGTCTTCTGCTGTGGCCGTAACAGAAGTGGAAAGTTAACAGAACAGTTTTGGCTTTTTCCTCCACACTCTAAAAATGAAGTCTGTTGTGTCAAACTCAAATTTGTCTTTTTCAGTGGGTGAGAAGTGGTGATTTTAATTTTTATGTCTATTGTAATGCATATATATTGAAAAAGCACCAAAATAAAGTCATTTCACTGAATTTTATATATGCAAATCTTGCAACATAATCTATTCCTGTGAAATTTTGCTTGAAGTTAAGTATCTCTAGAACCTTTTCACTCTGCAGCTTTGATCACAATTTGAGATTAGAGATATACCTTCTTGGAAAAAAAATTCCTTAAAATTGATTATGTTTTGGTTTAAGTTTAGTAAACTCAGTTTCAGATATGCTGTCCAAATAATTTTCTTTATTATGTTTTTCTATGTAGTAGATTCCCATATCTTTAAAAATTTTTAAGCCACCTTATTGAGGGTATGAAATAATAGCTTTCTTCTTTTACTGGCATAGTTTTTGTCACAAAACAGAAGTCAAGACTTTTGTATATTCTTACTTTTTCAATATTCCTTTGCAAACAGCATTTTGTGTTGGAACAGGCTCCCCAGGGAAGTGGTCACAGCATCAAGCCTGTCTGAGTTCAAGAAGTGTTTGTAATGCTCTCAGGCACATGGTGTGACTGTTGGGGTGTCCTTTGTAGGACCAGGAGTTGGACTTGATGATCCTTGTGGGTGCCTTCCAACTCAGGATACTTTAGGATTCTCTGAAATCTTTATTGTCCTTTTCCTCATCTGCAGAATACAAAGAATATAAAGGACATAGATTACACATTTGTAGGTGATTTATTTATACATTCTAGGATATTTTTAGAACAATTAGCTTTATACTTCAATGAATTACTCTTTTTGCCATCTTGCTATCAGTAAAGTGTTAAAATTTTGATGCTAAGTATCTGTAGCACTAGGGGGCAATTCTAACACCACCATCAGTGTGCTCTTCCACTTCAAGAAATTTAGAAAATGAGTATACTTACAGAGCTGTAAAATATTCAGATCTGCTCAATTTCATTTTGTTTTGACCTAGAAGGCAGATTTTCTGCCAGAGCTC
Organism: Dasyornis broadbenti; assembly: GCA_013397935.1. NCBI lineage: Eukaryota > Metazoa > Chordata > Aves > Passeriformes > Dasyornithidae > Dasyornis > Dasyornis broadbenti. Next base: position 68,771 of record VZRN01001469.1, on the reverse strand, counting down.
CCAGACTGGAAAGTTAAATTCCAATTAGAAGATATGCTTATATAGTAATGCAATTATCTTGACTATTTTAAACAGTAAGTTTCAATTTCTGGTGCCCAGGAGGGTATTTCTTGGTCTAGGTGTATTGAGTTTTCTCAATTTTCAAGTATATTAGTGTTTAACAGGTAATGCTCATTTGACACTTCAATAGGAAGTCTAAACTGTCAGAAATGTCTGCATTGTATGGCCAGTAAATCTAGCTCAGTTCTTTTCTGAATGCCATGAACTTGTTAAAAATAATCCTGCATTAAATACACCATGGCTTTGGTGTTGGGCTGTGAACATCATAGAACAAAACTAACCACAGTAATGGTCACACGCTCTAGCAGTCCTGTCTTAGCTGACCCCTCCTAGTGCTGATGATTTTTTTCCAGTTGCCACCTATTTTCAGAGACTCAGTTTTAAAAATATATTCCATAAGAAGTTTATTAATGGTGTAGTGCAAAACTGGAACGTGGTGCAGCAGTATACGTTTATTTGACTGCAACATAAAAGGATATTATAAGTTATGACCAGTATAAGCAAGGCCATATATTGTATACCAAGAACAATATCCCAAATAACTGCCCATATTTTACAACGTGATGAAAAAAAGTATTTCTTTGCTATTAAGAAAACTGCAAGATATTTATGAAGCTTTAATCAGTGTACATGTGTCTTAAGGATGTGAAAGATAATCCTGTTTAATTAAGGGTTTACCTTAGCTCCAATTTTGTTGGGCTTTGGAAGTTTAACAAACTTTAGAACTTATCAGACTCTGTGGACTCGAAGTCTTCATGTTCAACTTAAATAAAGATCTTTGTTTCACCTTAAGGGAGGTGCCAACTTAATCTGCTTTAGAATAAGACAGGTCAGAATATTTTTTTCAGACAGAATAATTTTTCTGTAATTTTCCAATACCATCTCCATTCTCAACATCCTTATCTTTAAAGTTCTACCGATTTGCTTCCAGTCATGTGCAAGTAAAACAAACAGGAATATGATGGCTTACTCAAGGTCCTGGAGATGCCTGGGAGACTTCCTGAGTGATGGAAAGGCACAAACAGCCACTCTGTCCTGGGAGAAAGAGGCCTAAAGGCAGGCCAAGAAGTGCTCTCAGGGGGCCCCATGTTGTTTCAGGAGCTGGAGCTATTAATAAATAGTCATGGCTCCCAATAATACTAAGCAATGTGCAAGGTCTATCATGTAGGGGGAATCTTTTCACCCACCTTTCAAGCTTAATTAATAATACATATAGAAAGGGGACTTGCTGCTTTCCATAATGCAGAACTAAAAATTGTTGGAGATCCTGCTCTTAAAAAAAAAAAAAAAAAGGCTAAAATAAAGAGGTCAGGTCTGTACTGATCTGAATTAAAAATCGTTGGAATTCGATCTTAAAATAACACAAAAAGAAGGTCAGGTCTCTATTGTTTTTATTTAAAAAAAAAAGAAAAGTAGAAAAAGATTGCTGGCTAAACGAAGTTATTAATAGAAATAGGAAGGGAAGAAGGCACTTAAGCCCCATTTCTCAGTGACATTTAAATATCTAGTTCTCCCTAAAATACTGTGAGTGTTATGCACCAGTATAAAATATCAAAGAGGATATAGACAATATTCTTTAAATCAATTAGGTTTTTTGTGTTCCTTCTTCCTAAGTCTTTCTTCAGACTGTAAACATTTTTAATTTTCTTTTCAGTCTGTAGCACCCAGAAGATGAATATTTTCTCATGCTGTGATATGCTTCTGGACAAAAAGCCACCCCAAAATTATGCTCAAACTTCTTTTTTCAGCTAGAAAACTGTAACATGTTGCAGATTTCTTTTCAACAACAGAACAATATTCACACAAATTCAATCTTTTTATAGGAGGATGATAGCAACTAGTACAGGTGAATATCTGTAAATTATTTCCTTTTATCTGTATTTCCATTCCTTTCATAATGTGACTTATTTAAAAAAATATTTGGTTTTTTGAGAAAGAAAATGCATTGCACTAATGCATTTTCTCAAAACAGAATGAAAATAGATTCACATTTGTCTTTTGGAAATAAGCGATGCTGAAACCCTTTTACAGCAGATTTAAGGCATGATTTTGTCTTGGACCTCCATTCTTTTTGGAGTATTCTGCAATCAGAAAAATAATGACATAACAGATTGTGAGAGCCTGTAATCAACAGGTTAGAAAGCCACCTGTAATAACAAGATTTAGAGTTGATATAAGCATTGTTTTGTCAGATAAACAGACAGAACTTTCTGACAGGAAAGTCCAGCTTGATGTTCTTTATTATTACTGATCTTTCATTAACACATGGAAAGAGTTCTTACCATTTTAAAAGCTGAAAGAAACACCAAATAATTTTTTTTTGTACTTGAACGAACTGCCTATAATAACCAAATTATCTATAATGAATTTCACTAATTCCACCTTATTCATTTGAACAGCAAAAGATAATGTGTGGTACAGACTTGGCTGATGACAGTGCTTTTCTTGATTTTTTTCACTGTATTCTTCTGTTTCTATCTATTTCACACTTGATTGGAGCAAAGGGTGAAATTAGGAAATTTTTATGAAATAATTAAAAAGTTGCTCTGGATTATCCCCTTATAATAGTAACCTGCTGGAGTTGAACTGGGGAAATAAAAGCATCTGTGAGGTGGCTTTTATTTATTTGCTTCATAAAACATAATCTGTATTTTGATGAACTGGTCAGTTCATAGCAGAATGAGCAACCAATGTAAGTGTTAGTACAAATGAAGCTGAAATTACAGGCCCATGGAATTTCCATCCATACAAATAAATGACATCAATACGTGTAATGTTTAATCACACGACATTAAATTGCACAAGATAAAAATTTGAAGATGTCAAAAGATCTCTCCTATATTCAGTTCTTCTCCCACAAACGGATAGTTTCTGTGTGTACAGAAAATCTTCCATTAGAAGAGCAGTAAAGGGAAGATTAGTGAAACAAACTTGTTGTTGATTGCAGCTTCTATAGGGTGTTGAGAATGGCATTTAAGAAGATCGTTTCAGCAATGTCCTGAATCTGCTAATTTCTCTCTCTCTCTCTCTCCTACATTCATATTCACTATTCATAACCAGAATTCACTGTCTGATATGACTGAATTTTTAATTAACCTTTTGCCCATTTTCCTTTGTTATCTGTCTTTTGGGAAGACTTCTTGAAGCTTCTTCTAGTTAGGGTAGAAGACTAGACGTGCACATGTCCAAGTAATGGAGACAAAGCAAAAGTACTTACCAAACACATTGGTTAATTTAGCTTGATTCTGTATTTCTGCGGGAGAAATGAATGTCTGGACCTAAATTCTATGAATACATTTCTATGCAGAGTTGTGTTATAGTACACATTTAATGACAAAATAAATGTTGAGTCTATTTTATTCTCCACAACAAAGCAGTTATGGTGGTTCTAATTCTTAAAAGGCATCAGTTTGTTGTACTGTGTTTATTCTTCTGTGTGCCTGACAGAAACTAATGACAGTGAAGTCAAACCAGAGCCTTTGTCATTTGTTATTATTTCTTCTAATGCTTTGCAATGAGTGAAGAAATGGTTTGAAATAACACAAAAGAAGGCTCTGAATTATCTAAAACTGTGTAATGAAGTCAGGGCTTAGTATTTAAAATTACCTCTTGAATCACTGGAGGCATTAAATGGGGTGCAAATTCTTATCATAAAACTGTTAGAAGTAAAGCAGAGATGGTTTTGTAACTGCTTGGGAATCTGAAGGATTAAGGAGAAGATAATTTCTTGCATTATTTATCAAGTATGAAATTGTGGAGAAAATCTTGCTCCACAAGAAGGAATTGCATAGAGTATTTTTAAATAGCAGTAAGAAAGTGGTTTTGGAATGAAATGCTGAAGCTTCTCAGGAGATTCTTTTTTAATGGAAAGAGTGTGTTTTTAGGAATCTGTTTTCTTTTTGTTCTAAATTTATTTAATTACATTGAGATTTTGCGTTCTGTTCCACTGAGTACATTTCTCGAGGCCTTTAATTGCTGAGTAGAATGTTGTGGAGCAGAAAGGCCTTGGAAAGTGAGGACCTTGTAACCCTTGTAAAATCCTTGTTCACTTCTTTTACTTCGGCTAACCAGAGAGCATTCTGGGAATGACTCAGCTAAACTAGGGGTGAAAAAAGTTACATAACTGGAAAACAATTGTTAGAACCAGTAAGTGCTCACACAGTGGGGTTGGTTGGTTAGGCCTGATGCGTGTTCGTATCGTGGTTTCTGGAGGTTGGTTAAACACATTTGTTGTGCCTCACAAGTATGTAAACTCATAACAAAGTAACAGTTTAGGAACCCTGGATTTTTGCAATAAAGTGTCTTCACTTATCACCATCTTGTGCAGTCCATGCCATTAACCACTGCAGTAGAATGACTACTATGCGGCACGAAGAAATGGGCATGTTAAATTTTCAGACTGTTGATTTACAAGAAAGATCATGAAAGAAATGCATGTTTTTAGCACCATGTTTTTAAAAATCTGGATCCCCTCACTGTATTTTTCAAGTGCACATTATCAACTATTTTCTAGTTGAATATACCTTGCCCTCAAGCAAAAGCAACCAAACCAGCAAATCTCTCAATTACTCTGCCAGTTGCACCCCAGTTTCTTCTACAAATTTGCCAAAGTGTCTGCAGCATGGGTTGCAGTTGATATAGGACTGTAGTGTCATGCTGCGTTTCAGCAGGGAGTCATGATTTTGTTTAAAGCTGTAGAAACCACGCAGACTGCCTTTCTGCTGAATCCTAAAATCAAAGAGGAATGCAGGTGGTATGTGTGCAGGTGGGATGCGTACACACAACAGAGGAAAAGAGTATTCAAAAACAAGGCTAAACTTCTGAGGATGCTTTCTTGTACACAGCCCTCATTAACAGGTGATGGTTCTTCAAATATAGTATTTAATTTTAGATAATAAACATAAAGATAAATGGATTTTGTCTGTTTTGCTAACCTTCTCTGATTGTTACCACTGATATATCATTCATACATCACAACAAAATGGGCTGCAACAAAAAATAGAAATCAAGAATTTGCTTGCCTTATCTTGTCAAATCTCCCCTTCATCCTGAAGATTAGGAAAAAAACAAGAGGAAAGCCTTATGATTTTGATCTTGGCATTCTGCTTCCTGTACCTTCCCACGTTTCTGGAAGGTAGTACACTATATATGCATTAAGAAATGATTCAGGGTGACTCATAACTTCATGTGTAATCGATTTTTT
>VZRN01001469.1:51796-63439 GCA_013397935.1 Dasyornis broadbenti | reverse complement strand
TTTTTTTTTTTTTGTCCAGTTCTGTCTAGCATTTTTGCTGGGAAATATATAGCTTTAGTGGGTTTAGTTTAATTTTTTTAAATCAGACTTTTTTGACAACAAGTATTGGTCTCATAATTCCCAAGTAGTAATTTCTGTTGATGGGAGAATCCATTGAAGCCTCAGTTCTAATTTCAGCAACAATTGTAAAGATGGTGTCATAACATAGAGCTAAAGCAAGGAAGTTGAAGGATGGAAGTTTAAGGTATGATATGATATTATAAAAATTGCAATCGCACGTATCATATGTGCCACAGCATGGTATTTCTTTCCCTTTTTCTGCTATCACCTCTTAAAAAAAGTGATATTTGGTACTGAGCACCACAGCTTGGGAAATAGCATATTTCATTGGGAGGGTTGTATTTTTTTTTCTTTCTTCTCTTAATTTTTATTGAAGTGATTTGCTTTTGCTGGTCTATAAACCTTGCACATGTCCAAGTAACAGTGGCAAAACAAAACTACTTGTTTGTATTGTGACAAACTCTGGATCCAAGGAAACCTCCCTTACCCAACAAAATGATATGAGATTGGATCTTTTCAGATAGCAAAGCAATCTGTTGAGAAAATTGTGTGATGATATTTACACTGATAACTTGCTTCCTGAAGAGCCACGGGACTGCAAAATCCCTCATGTACTCAGGTGTCATGTATTACCTAGATTAAATACATGATTTCCTGGATTTAAAAATGACTGCTGGGAGATATGTGGAAAAATTTGCCTTGTCAAGGCACAGCAGTCACCAATTTATTTACTAATTGAGCTAATCAATGTAAATTTATTTTATGGTAAGAAAAATAACCCTCTAGTTTAAAAATTACGTGAAATTACTCATTTTATAATTGAGGAAAGAAATTGTTTTGCAATGTATATAGCACAATTATTTTGAATTCTTCTGAATTATTTTCAAACATTTCATTATATATGGAGTATTCCAAAAGAAGATTGGGCTGATTTTAAAATGAGATGTTATCTTCCAGCTACCATGACACAATGGAATTCTGTACAGAAAAGGGAATTTTAAGAAATTTATAGGAAATCTTATCTTTTATTTTTTTATTATTATTTTTCTGCCTGCTGTTCTGATTTGGTTACCATTGCAGGTTTCTTAAGATGGTCTATATTCAGTAGGAGTTCATATTAAATTTAATGTTTAAATAAATGACTTAGAAATTGCAGTTGTTATAGGCCACTAATGGAAGTGTAAACACAAATATGTGGATCAATGGAAATAGGGACAAGTACCTGAATTTTCACTAGGATGAAATAACAGAGTGTTATCATATGAAGTGTCATATGGATATTGTTTTTGTAATTTTGTCAGATAATATTTCCAGGTACTTGTCCTTGTCACCATAAGGTCTGCACAATGTTGTCAGTTATACCTGATTTTATTAGTGTAGAATTATCTTGATTTGTCATTCATCAGTGCTGTTCAGGAAAACTTTCCAAGTGACAAATATTTAAATGACTTTATAATTACTTGCTTATTTAAATACTAAGCTTATTTACCTTGCTTCTCAAGCAATTCGATTCAATGTCTGTAAAGTTTAGACAACCCTTGGAGAATTCTAAGACTGTACATTCGTCATGAAAATGTATGCTGTTAACTTTATTACTGCTTAATTAAATGATGTTTTGTTAATAGAAGGAAATGATTGATGCTTTTTCAGAGGACTGAAAAAGTTCTCTAGCCACTTATTCTGAATTTAGTCATTATAGGTGATGTCAAAATAAAAATCAGCACTCCTAAATGTATTTTATTACTTGGGTAAAATTGAAAAGCTGTAATTATACTTTTTTGTTATTAATGCAACATACATATGTGAATTTTAAGTGGATAAAAACCTTTGTAAACCATGGATACCTTATCATGCAGCCATACCAGAGCCATGACCAAAAAAAGGAGGGAAAAATGTTTTGTTTTTTTTAAGAACATAATTAATAACTGGAACATCTTTCACTTTACTCCTACTTACACTCCAGGTCACGGTGGTGACACCTCAGATCCATACAGTCCAAGGACATTCCGTCAGCATCATAAGACTCATAATGTTGTGTTGGTGAAATGCTGCCTTCCCTCTGGAGGAGAACTTACCTTTGGAACAAGGCAGTTTTAGTGGCATTTTGGTTTTGAAAGTTCTGTTTCCACTGTGGAAATCTTTTTGAGTTGTATGGGACAGTTGGCCTGCATGGAATGATTGTGTAGGGTCTCATGATGTCCTCCCCTGTGGTGCTCCCACTGACCTACACACATTTGCTGTCTGTGTGTCCATCCTCCTGTGCCCCATAGGCAGTAAATTGCATTGTCAAGGAACAGACACAAACATACACCAAGCCTGCTGAGGTCTGGGATTCTGTGATGGAAGCTCTTGAAGGTGGGCCAGAAGAGCCTTTAGTCTGTTGTAATATGGCTTACAAGTGGTATTTGATACAGCATTTCTTAAATTCATCTTTGCTGAGCCGCTGAGGAGTCTTCCCACTCAGACTCAATCTGACCTATACAATATGGCAGTTGATGGTAAACATGATCATATGGCAATGTACTGTAGTTCTGGCTTATCTTCCATGGCTTAAATACTTAGCCTACTATTTTAGTATGAACACAATCTCATTAAGGGTATACCTCAAAACCCCTTAGCATTGTCAAGATCTGTTTACCTGACTGTGCACATGAACATATTTGAGAGTCGGATGTTATACCTGTAATATGTATTTCAGTTTCAGATAAAAAAGAAAATACTTGATATCAGCAAAAATTTAATGTCTTTCATAGAGCTTGCTAATGAATCTCTGTAATATTCAAGAACTGGAAGAAACCATTGGAGAGGTCTAAGAATTTGTTTTAATTAAATGTTGTCTTAATTTTTATAATGTGAAAAGGAACTAGTTAGCCTTTAGATACTAATGATTGTTTTATATCTTGATTTCTCCCTTTTACCTGCTCCTATCCAAAATATTATTTTCTAATTTGCTTTAGGCTGTAACTTTTTCTATCCCAAATACTTTTTGGTGAACCATTTTGTAAGATGTGCTGTGTTTATGAGAGAAAATATTGGAAGTGGATTTTTTTTATTTTGGTTAATGGCATTACTTTGATTTTTTTCATAAGATTCATATTTTCCAGTTCTAAACAGAAAGCTTATCAAAGTTTTGATGGCACCAAGAAAAGGTTCCACTCAATTTACCTCAGCCAGAAATGCTGCTTAATATTATCATTTCTATGACTTAAAAAGCATTTGACATTTCATTTACAGCTGTGTCATACCTTTAGCTTTTACAGATCCAACAGACAAAATCTGCAACTGTGCTCTGAGACTTAGTTCCAGCTACCTCAAAGTCTTCCTTTTAAGAGTGATTTTGCAATGTTTTTTTGTATGGGTTAATACATACAACTGCATAGAAAAGAAACTTAAATATACATGCAAAAGGCCTGATTTAGTAACGTTTATTGCAGTTTAAGAGTTATTTTGAGATTCAATGTGATAAGCATGGGTGGAGAAGGGAAAAAAGATGTTAATATGAACACCTCAGGGCTGAAAAGCATAATACTAAATAATAAATATTGTGAAAGATTTATGTTTCAAAATTCATGGGGACTTTCAAATGGAAAATAAATCTAAAAAAGCTCCCAGCTCTCAATTTATGAAAGCTCTGTGGCATTAGAATTTACAGGTAGCGAAAGCGTATTAAGGATCAATGTTCCCTTCCTGCAACTTTTAAATATGCCTGCTAGAGGACTGCCTCCATCCTTCAACTTATGTATGCAATGCAATGTGTAATAATTTTCTTTCCCAGTTCATCACTGAAATGGGCAATGTAATTTCACTGGAAGATGTCCTGAGGCTCCCATGCCATACTATGGAATGGATATATATTTATCACTGGGCTTCCACCATATCCCCAAGGCAGACTTCAGACGTGCAGTGTGTACCCCTTATCTGCATTGCAGATTTCTATTGCATATTCTACTCCTGGTTCATGTTTGGAATTCCTAGGAATCTGCATAGTTGATCTCAGGAAACTCTTTTGCCCTAAATGTTGTGAGTATTCCTGTTGGGTTTCTGTCTTTCTGTCTTTGTCTCTCTGTCTCTCTCTCTTCTCTCTTTCTCTGTCTTTCTCTCTCTTTCTCTCTCTTTCTCTCTCTTTCTCTCTCTTTCTCTCTCTTTCTCTCTCTTTCTCTCTCTTTCTCTCTCTTTCTCNTTGGAATTCCTAGGAATCTGCATAGTTGATCTCAGGAAACTCTTTTGCCCTAAATGTTGTGAGTATTCCTGTTGGGTTTCTGTCTTTCTGTCTTTGTCTCTCTGTCTCTCTCTCTTCTCTCTTTCTCTGTCTTTCTCTCTCTTTCTCTCTCTTTCTCTCTCTTTCTCTCTCTTTCTCTCTCTTTCTCTCTCTTTCTCTCTCTTTCTCTCTCTTTCTCTCTCTTTCTCTCTCTTTCTCTTCTCTAGAGCTGTGCTGATTCCTTAATTTCAATATCAAGTGGAAACTTAAGGAACTGGAAATGAAAGTTGGTGGGAAATAATGAATAAAATCTTAAATGTTTCTGTATTTTTATTCCTTGTAAATAATGCTAGCAATCAAAACTAGCTAAAAGATTTTCAACGCAGTGAAAAATGTCATGGGGCTCTAAAATGAATCTGCAGTTGTACAGTGTATTAAGACTGCAGCGGCCAACCAATTACTTTTGAAACTTTATTTCTTTGGGTGAATTGCCCTGAGACTTGTGTTTTAATTTTGACGAAGCCTTTACCTTGAAATTGTTCTGCTAAAATATTAGTTATATGGCAGCATTTATGTATAATACAGCAATGACTAGGTTCAACTGTATTGATGGGCTAGATATTGAATGAGTTCAGGAGTAATAGGTGCCGTTTTGTCTTGACAAGTATTATTTGATTGATTTTTTTATCACAGACATTTTAAAGTTTTATTTCTGGCTTGATGTCTTCCATCCTTGTGTAAACCTTTCATGTTTTGTGTGTTTGACTAAATGTACCTGACTGAAAACGGAAGCCTTGACGTTCCCTTAACAATCACTCATAGCCATTTATTAAGTTGAATTGCAAGCAGCAAAAGCTGACAATATCAATAAAAGTGCAACATGAATTTCTTTCTTAACAACTGTACGCCCTTCTGAAAGGTAGAGTTGTGTCAACAGCCACTGATGTTAGTCATGTGCTCAGCTCAACAATGCTCTCAGTTGTGCCTTGAACAGTGCTTGCTTTTTAGCAGCAAATGGGGCAGTTCTTCAGTGAGAGAATGTATCTAAATCATTCAAAAGACCTGTTATCTCTGTAACAGAATGTATGGATAAGACCTGCTAATAACTGTGCCTATTCTGTTATGTGTGTTTTCCCAATTTTCACAATGTGTTAGAGAGGAAGGAAACAAATCTGTGGTTTTTCACTTGAAGCTAAAATGTTCAAGGATGATTGAATAGCACCTCTCCATGTAAACGTAGTTTTTGCCCTCAATGTGCAATTGAATGGGAAGTTATGAATGCAGCATAGGTAAAACAAAAACCTCTGGTTTAAAAGAGGATCAACTTTAGAATTATATAAACTTTAATATTGTATCTTAATTTCAGCATTGGTCTAGGTGGTGAGGACTTTAGCTGACCATGTTTGTAGAAGTCACTTTGAAGGCTCTGGTACCTCATTTTTATTCCCTTTAGTATCCAAGCTAGGATGGTTAAAGTTACTTGGGATTGTATGTACTATAGATTTGCATCTCTGGAACATACACCAGATGTTAACTTTGGCTTTTGGTATTCAGTTTTCAGCATCTGAGAAACAGACAGACTACATAGAAATTCTATTCTTCTCTAAGAAACAATCAGGAATTCAAAACACTCAGATCAAATGCTTTTTTAATCTATAAAACAATGTCCTATTAGGTGATGATGATCTTTTAAATTTGATCTGGAGTAATTTTTTTTTTTTTTTTTTCCCTCAAGGCATAGGACTGCACTAATATTTTTCAGTTCTGACACTTATACTACTGGGTATTATGAATATTTGCAGGGCTACAAGTAATGAATTGATAAAATCCAGAGATTTAAAAAAATGACTTTTGCATATCACAGCAAGGAAGGTATCTATGAAAACTTAGCAAGAAGTGTGCATTTTTCACCCTATGGAGCCTTTTATAGACTCCAGCACAATAAATGTGCAAGGTCATGCAGTCACAAACAGAAGTCAAAATGAAATTTTAGGTACAAGCATGAGAGTTTGGAAGCAACAGAAATATTTTGAAATGTAAAATTTTCACATAACAACAGTACTCAGTTTCTTTACTATTATAAAATTTGTTTACTAGTAGGCTAAGCTATTAGCAATAATTTAAAATATCACAATGTTTATCACTAGTAGCCTATTAAGGAATACTGCAACTAATACAGTTCTTCCACAACTGACCACTTTGGAAACTTGTCTTTGATTTTGCATAGTAACGTAACCTGTATTTTTTTTTTTTCCTTATATCTGTCATACAGATTCTTAACCAAAACTAAGTAATTTTCACAGGTTCAGACTCCTTCCAGTTGGTGAAACCTTTGCAGTGCCTATTTAAACTGAGACAAATATCTGCTAGCAATTCATTTTCAGACTGCAGTTAAACACCTACCTATCAATACTACTAAGTGATCAAAAATTCAATAATGCAAAGATCCCTTTAAAATTCTTGAGATTGGCTCTTAGTTATGCAGATGTAGTAAAAGACTTAATGAAAGTCATATCTTTATTTGTTTAGATAAAACTCAGACTTGATAATTGCAGAACCCTGTTGCTATAGTGACTGTTAAATGAGACTGAAAACAATCTGTCAAAGCCCAATTTACTGCACTCCTGGCTGTAGTAATTCTGTGTTTGAAAACTAACCCTGAATTTCAAAGTTATGCCATTTTAGAAGAAAGGTACATAGTCTTTAGACCTCTAAGTGTTTAAAAAATTGAATGATTCTTGAGGGACTAAGTGTGAAAATATTCTCATGGCCCAAACAAAACGTGTCCTCTGCCTTCCCAATTTAAGCAAGTGGTTACTGAGGTTCAGACTTCTAATTATGCTTCCAAATTGGAGTTAATTCACTTTGATCACATTTAAGTCATGTAACTATGCCTTGGCTTCAGAAGTACTACAGACTGTCTGGGTAAGACTTCCAACTGTGTTTAAAAATGATATTTAGAAGTGCTGTCCAAAAATCTCAGTTTCTGTCTCAGAACTTGATAGTCTTGCATTTTCATGTGAAAAATATTATGCTTTTGTCCCTGAATGATCTGAACAGCATCTAGATGTGTTATAAATGGAGTACAACTCATTTGTTGTGAGTTGTGAGCCCCAAGCTCACATATATTTGATTCTGTGCAACTTTCCAACCTTCCAGTATATTTTGTGTCCAGGAGAGAATGTTGACAGGGTGAGTAAAATGCAGAAAATTAAACTCCAGTAAGCTCTAACTCAGATGATAACAAGGCTCCTTGTTGGTTTTTGGTTTTGTTTTGGGTTTTTTTAGGCACCACTGGTAGGAAGAAACAGTATCATTGGGAACGAGTTGGTTGTACCTTATCACAAATTGGCATGTGCCTTTCTATTTTCTTTCCTTTTCCATAGCACAATTTCAAGTTTTCTTCCCTTCTTTCAAAGGAGGACATCAGCCTCCTGCTTTCATCCTCGTCACTTTCCAGCCCCCTGACATACACCCTTGCATGATAGTCCCACTTTACTTTTTCATTCTCTTCCCCATTTACCCTCTGCCCTCCTGCATTCACGTCGCCAAGAGTGATGTTCACTGTCTTGCTTTGCTTGTATTTCTTCAGCAGTTATGAATAGCATTTCTATGGATAGAATTGCCTGGGGATGGACTAAAAGAGTTATCTGACTGTTGAAAGAATAATCTGATGTTGTTTACAATCAGAAAACTGAGAAAAAATACAGCTTTTATTAATTTTGAGTATGTTCCAAAAAAGTTCAAAATCGGGGTGAAACAGCTGTATCTACAAAATACCAGCAGCCTCTATTAATGACTTATGAGGAATGCTTTATCAATTTGTCTCTGAAGCATAAAAGAGGCTGGGCACTTTTGATTGCTAAGCACTGGAATATATTTCAAGCAATATCGTTTTCAAGCACTAGCTTCTTGTTGATATATTTTAATGGAAGAAAGATTTATGCAAAAGTCATGATATTCTTTCAGGAAAAACATATTTGACTATAAATGCTGCTGTCAGGCTGCTCAAATACAAAACCCACTGGAGTAGAACAATAATAATGAAAAGCAGCAAAAAACTTGTGTGGATCAAGATTATAGAAATTCTTAATTTATTTAATTAACTTTTGCACGATTCTAGAAAAAGGTGGCTACATAAGTAAGAAGAAAAGGAAAATGAAAAACAACAAACCAGGGGTTTTGGATATTCACATTTATTGTGAGAACAGATAAGTTGTACAAAACAAAAAATTAGAGAGAAGTCAGGTAAATGCTAGTAAATTTTATATGCTTTTTTATGACCCAGAAGTTTTCTGAGGAACATTAAATAGGTTGAGACTGATGGTTGTTTTTTTATTGACATTTCACAAAATATAAAAAAGATAACCATGTTGGTTTTATAACTAAGTAAACACGAAGTATTTAAAAAAAAAGAAAATTGAAGTGTGATGGCTGGGTTTAAAAATCAAACTATGTACTAAAAATGTGGAAAAAATAGAAAGGAAAGAAAGTGATATTATTTGCTCTATCAAAAGTGAAAAATGAAAGGAAGAGAATTAAAAAACTGGAATGATGGAAAAAAATAAAAATAATAAAGAAAATAACAAGTTACTTTGTTCCTCAATCTTGAAACCTCTCCAGCTTTACAGATTAAATTTGATTTGTGATACTGAAGCAGTGCAGTCTTATATCACTTTTTGTTTTTCTCCCCCATTACCTGATGATGTCTATTTGTCATATTTCTGTTGTGCATTACTTCTTCTTTCATAATTTTTCTTTCTGATTTCTCTTTATGGTTTCTTTATATACAGAAATATGATTTTATATGTATTTCTAGGTATATTTCTATTGTATATGCATTTCTGTAATTATTTTAGTAAATATAATTTATAAATTTAATAAATTATACATTATATATATTATTTATATCATACACAGTATTTATTTATGATTTATATTATATAGACTATTTATAGATATTAATGTAATCTTACATATGGAAATTAAATGTGATTGTGTATGTAGATATAATTTTCCTATATATGTTACATACACACATATTTCAGCTGTGATTTGCAGTCATTTATCCAGCTATGTTTTACCCTAATCTGGCTCTCTTGTCCTTGTTTGGGGGCCTTTCCTGGGCCACTATTTCCAGTGAGTTAAAATGAAACTGATATTTAATTAGATTGTTGGAGCATTTTCTTAGCCAAATAGCCATTGTGATGTTTCTGTAGATATCAAGTATGGAATGGTTGTTGTTATAGGCAGGTTAAAGTCTAATTCCGGATGGAAGGATGCTGAATTGACACAGGTATTTTAAAAATGTCTGGATTTATATGCATTAACAATTTTTTGTTACTCTAGAATTTAGTAATCCCTAGGACATATTTGAGAATAATGAGGTTTCAAGGCTAGAGTACAGTGTGAACTCAGAAGTGGCAGATCAATAATTTATTTATGGACTAATTGCAGGCACAAGCCAGGGGACCTGCTGCTGAAGGGCTGCATGAAAAAAAGCAGGCACTAATGGCCTTTGCCACCTCCCTTGCAGAATGCCTACTGTGGCTGTCAATCAGCTCTCCACATGGACTAGTCCAAATAAAGTCACCCTACTAAATTTCATCTGGTGATTTTAGAAAACCTGCTGTGATGTTCTGTTCTTGAATGACAGAAATAAAAGCAGGACTCAGGGCATAAGCAGAAAGCAAACTATCGCTTGGATTTTCTAGCTTCTTCTTCCATTGACCTTTTGGGGAAACCTTTAGCTAACTAATATTTTAGAAGTCTTAACTCCTAGGATAGAAGAAGAGGATTGTGATTGTTTTTGTTACAGAAACAAGTTGTTATGCACAAAACTTGCATGTGATTTAGCCATGTTATCGGTTAATAACAAAATCCCCACCTAGAGAAATAAACTCAAATTGTTAATAAAAATGGCAATATTTCACCTTTTAAAACACCTTCAAATATCACACTTTTAAAGGTGAGAAACTTTTAAGAATAATAAAAGACTAATCCTTGCTATTGTGCAGTTATTCTACTTACTTTAATATAAACACATTAGAAACATAATTTTCCCTCACAAGCCTGAACTGAAATTGAGGTTTATTCTAAGGGTTACCCATTCTGTGAAGAACTTTTGTCCTTGAATGTGGCATGGTTTAATGCCTGTCTTTCCCCAGTGGATCTCTTCAGTCTTTATGCTATTTAGGGTAAAACTATGTACTCAATAGACTGATATTTTATTTGAAAAATTAAAGCCGCTGCTTACATTGGATTTTGAGTTGGCTCTTTCAGCCTGTGCTTTAACTACTAACAAAAAAAGGATCCTGACAAATTTTTTGTAATTCATAGATACCACAATGCACACAGTGTGCATGAATATATTTTGAAATATAGTCTTACACCTCACAGAAGCACTAGGCTGTATTTGTTGTAGGCAATGTGGTTGCCTTGATTTTGAGGGAAGCTCACTGGAGAAGAATACCACACCAGCTACCTATGAAATGTTCATTACCATACAAACCATATCTCTGATTAACTCTTTTTTATTACTCCTGTAAGTCTGAACCACACAAATAATCAATGAAAACAGCAATGATTTTTGATAATTTCTCTTACTTCCAGGAACAAGGTTGCACTCACAGGGACAGTGTCTACCTATCTTGTATTTCTTATTAGTATTATTCTGTTTTACTCATTACTCATTATCATACTCAAGCATTTGGCTTGAGGCACTTTTTTTATTACTCTTTTCGCTTCATCACCAAGGGAATGTAAAATGAAGTGCCTTGTTTTGATAGAGCTTTTTTATTTACTGTTTTCCTTTGGCAGATGTGTTTTATGTATCTGTACTCTGCATGGTATATGAGGCAGCAATTCAAGGGAATGAGCCTTGCACTTGGAATGTGGTTTGTACTGTCACCACTGTAATAGGGGAATTCATTCTGTTGTCTTGGCCCTATCCTTGAGAAATTCTATCTTTTCTGCTTGAAAGGACTGTTTTGTATGAAGAGTGGAGATATTAGGCATAGGTTCATGAGATTTTTAGCATATTTGTTTTTCTCCTTCTGCTCAGGATTATGAAAAAGTAAGCCTTTGCTGATATTTTCTGGTATATGCATAATCAATATACTGAAATGAAGAACAAAAAATGTAAATTGAACTTTTTTTTTTAACAGTGAAAAGAACTTTTTTACCTTAACTTGAAAAATCATTAAGCTCAACCAACACATGTGAAATACTTGAGAACAAATTCAGCCATATGTATTTTTGTAATTTTGTAATTTTGTAATTTGTAAATTTACTTTGAGTAACACTATATTCACCTTCCAAAGGTCAAAGGGCACAGAATGGTGCTGTCCATGTGTCGTGGTTTAGCTTGGCCCAGGTTTTCTAGT
>VZRN01001469.1:3697-34275 GCA_013397935.1 Dasyornis broadbenti | reverse complement strand
TACTTTAAAAAAAAAAAAAAAAAAAGCAGACCCATGCCCAAGCAGTAAAAATAGTGCCCCTTTTAAAACCCTTCAGAGTAGTAGATCATACATATACCACTGTATCTTTCGAAAGGAGTGTCAAAGGAATGCTTCCTAAGAGAAATGCCTGAAAGAAAAAAAGCCTTTTTGTTTCAAACTAGAAAATCGTACTTACAAAATGCAGTGGATCTGTCTATTCCCTAGTCAATAAATAGTTGCCAGTAGAATCATATACCCCATATGTAAATCAGGTTGAAGAATTCTCTCCAGCTAAGCATCGCAAATTCTGGATTTCTTAGCGAATATTTTCTCTTAGTGGTAATATGGTTCTTATATGGGATCTCAGCTTTAGCATTCCTCTAGGGTGCAGCATTTTCACCAGCATTATACTGGTGCAAATATAGACATAAGTAAGAGTGCTGAACATTAAATTCATAATTTTTCTACCACAGCACCACAATGTTTTTAAGGACCAGACTGTTAAAATAACCATCCTAGCTATACCACTAGGGAGATTTTCCACATTGACAGTATTTTGCCTTCTGGTAATATGCTGTGTAAACTGGTAAGTTTCTCTAAATGGCTTCTTGTTTTTCCTTTTAATTTTTTTTAAAGTTTGTTCTTTCCCCAGTGGCTCTACAGAATTATAGAATGTCATAGACTCATAGAATAATTTGAGGTGGAAAGGACCATTAAAGGTTACCTAGTCCTAGGGATATCATCAGTTATATCAGATTGCCCAAAACCCCATTCAACCTTGAATATTCCCAGGGATGGGGCATCCACCACCTCACTGGGCAATCTGTGCTAGTGTTTCATCACTCTTATTGTAAAAAACTTCCTCATTAGCTGGTAAAATCTATTCCCTTCATTTTAAAATCATTGCTCCTTGTTCTGTTGCAACAGACCCTGCTGAATGTTGTCTCCCTGTTTCTTTTAGGCCACCTTTAGGTACCTTAAGGCTGCTGTGAGCCTTCTTTTCACCAGGCTGCACAACTGAAGTTCTCTCAGCTCTGCTTCACAGGAGAGGTACTCCAGCCTTCTCAGCATCTTCCCCTGGATGTGCCCCAACAGATCCATGTCTTTTTTCTACATTCCTACTCATTGCTTGACTACTGTATAAGAAACCATAGTTTATGGAATAACACTAACTCTATTGACTAACCTAACTAAGAAGTGTCGTTTTAAATACCGTTTTTTTAAAAGTCCAGGCAGAGAAGAAATATTTCCTGATTTATTACCAAGTGTGAACACTTTGATCTCACATCAGAATGTGCTTCTACTTAAAAGTACAGAATTTATCTACCGCAATATTTGTATCATCCTATTAAACTCCTAGGATAAGCTTGTTGGCATGTGCAATCCTGTTGTAAATAGATAGTTTCTGCCCACCTTGGTTTTGGGGTATTCCTGCTAGCTTTAGCCAGCATGAACTCCCCCTGATAAGACTCTATCAGGTTTTTGTTTTCGGCTTCCCTACTCCTCTATATTCATATTTTGTTATCTGAAACCTTCTTTACATACTTCTGTCAAATCCCTGAGCGTGAAGCTCATAAATACTGGCACTTTCTTGCCATAGAAATATCACTCAGAGTTGCAACATGGCTAACTTTTAGAGACTCAGAAATGAAATTCTTTTCCCTTTACAAACACCAACAGGTGTCTCTTAGGTATTTTTTATTTATTAAAAAAACTTTAAAGGGTAATAAGCATTTTAGTATAAGTGACTTGTATTTTGTATTCTCTGCTACATAAAAAAGGCCTTTTAAAAATATCTTTCAGAAAACAATGGAAGAATGTGATACTTACATAAAGCTTTTCAAGGCACTGGATTCCCAAAGAACCTTATTCTGCAACCAGAAATACATTGAAAGAGATTTACTTTTGGAGTGCAATGCCCTCAGCCAGCAGAAACTACAGCAGAGAAGCTGAACGCATTTATAACATAACAGGAAATGAAGACTATCCATCCAGCCAGAGCTACAAAGCAAGGCAGGTACACAAACAGATTTTCATTGAGGCCACTAGGCACAGTAACTCTACAGTTTTGAAAGAGTAATGACCAGTGATAAGGCAAATTACATTTTGTGGCCCAAATAATTGCCCTCAAATATCATTTTAATTAAAGTTTGGATTTCAACTTACTGTTTCCTTGGAGATGTTATAGGCATCGCATCTAAGGTCAAAACACTTTTGTATGTAGAAAATAATTTATCTCATTGCTTCAATAGGATGTCAACATTTTGCCAATTATGTGTTCCTGGAAAGGATGAAAAGACAATAATTAAAGAGAAAGAGAAGCTCTTGATTGCCTTTCAAAGCAGTAAGAGGAGAAAATGTCTCTTCTAACCATTTAAAGGCTAACAGTTAATGTATAAAAGGACCATTCATTTTTAATTAGGTTTTGGGGATTAAATCAAGCTTTTAAAATCAAATATTAGAAATTAATTGTGTAAGGTAATGTTTTATTGTAAACCAGCTCTAGATGGGTGCCTCTGGAGAGGTTCCCTGAATGAAGAAACCCCTGGGACTTTATACCCCCTTGGTATGTGCATCTAGTCTTCACAAGCCCTGCATGTGCCTCCTGCACTAATGATGATTTGTGGTCTGGGGTCTTTGGATTCTTTCTCCATGTCCACTTGGACAGGTCTTTAATTGTTCTTATCTTCCAGCTTGGGCCAGCCTGGGCCCAACCTTATCTGAAGATAACCAGTCTTTCTATGTTTATTCCTCCACTCAGCCATTTGTGCTAACAAACTGAGTTAAATTCAAGTTCACCTACAACTTTGAGAAATGCCCATTAAATGCTAAGCTGTAAGCAAGTTACTGTTGCACTTAAACCTATTCAATTAATTTTTAATGTTTTATAAGTAAATAATTTCATACCCAGCATTCAGGTGTTGATTACTTTTTATGAAACAATATTTATGAATTGGTGAACTCTATTGAAATTTCCTAGGTTGGGAAGTTAGACCAGAGAAGTTTATACATCTCTCAAAGACCAAACTTATATACTAATTATGTAAACAAAAGTAAGTTGATGTATTTTAATCAAAATTCCAATCTTTATAATGCCAGACAGATTTGAAATATTTCAAAATGGGATTTAAACTGTATGGAAAGATATTTATTCAAATGTTATGCATAGGACTAACCTATAATTCCTCATAAATTCTGGTGATAGGAGATCAGTGTGAGAGGAGTCATATCAGACTTCCACTGGCTTAAACCTTTTGAGGTTTAAAATATTCATATGTTAATTATTAGGAGAAAAAACATACATTAAATTTCACTTGAAAACAACCAATACCTGCAGGAGGTTCTTAATTTTTAATATGATTTTATTTCTCCTCACGCATAAGAATACTTCTGCCTCAACTGGCATCTTTAAAATTAATGAATGGGCTGAAATATCTCTCCAAGCTTAAAGAACTTTCATGATTTGTCAGAAATGGCCTGTGATTCTTGGTATCAAAATCTTTTGAAAGACTTGGTTTATGTATGTATCAGATAATGACAAAAATTGCTCATTTAATGGCAGTGAAAAATCTACAGAGGGTTGTATCTTCAAGCAATCTTCAGATTTACGCATGATCTGAGTCACTTGTGCATGACCATTGATGCTTGCTTTAAAATTGTATTTTTATACTTCTAGTTGATTCTTTTATTTTCCTATTGGAGAATTACTGTCTCCTTCTTTCCTTAGAATTCAATATCATATGTTAGAATAATCATATGTGCATGTGTCATCTGAACACCGTCACAGAAATTGTATATAGATAATTTCAAAAAAATGAGCTCCCAAATTTGTATACATTTAAAATAAATTATACCACTAATCAACATATATTTATGAGATAATGGGGAACTTAGTGATTTCAAGCGAGGAGAGTGAAAACCAGGTTAGAAAAATCCCCTTTTTCTTGCTCTGTACAGGCCATTAACAGTAGCCTTAACCTAACAGTGACCACCTAGTGAAAATAAAGTGCAAAGAAAAACTTTTTCCCCTGGAATGGAAAGATATTATGTTTATTGCAATAGGTTTCAATTTACAAAACCAAAAATATATTCTGATCAATAGTTTTTAACAGCGATAAAGACACAATCTAACAGTTACTTGACTTGTGTCATCATAATTCAGATGAAGTATGATATTTGTAGACATTTGTAGAGGAACTGACAACAGAGTTCACAGTTACATTCTGAATGTGAAAGTTAATGCAACTGCATTTTTTTTTTCATTAGCCGTCAGATAAAACATCTCTTCCTTAGTTTGCTCAAACTGCTTTATTTGTTCAAAATACCAGTTCACAGACTTCCAGTTTTCATTAAGTGGTTTACTAATTCCTGTTGACACCTTTTCCTGTTTACTAAATAAATTTCCCATCTCTTGTGTTACATGTAACTGTTCCTTCTAATTGATTTATATAGAAAAGTTTAAGGCCTAATGCAGATGTGTTACTGATGAGCTAACCAAATTTCCTATTGACAAGCTAACCAAATTTTTTCAGATGTACCTTTGTTAAGATTTTAAAGGGGACTTGCCATATACTCCCTCTAGGTGCTTGCAAGGGGACAGATAATTTTGCTGGCTTTTTTGAAGCCACAAAAGTACCTTTCAACAGGTGGGTTTCTTACAGGGTAAGGTTAAGCATATTAGCTTGAGATATTTTGGCCAATGTTAACCAGTCGAAACTTCACAAGAGGAAAAGTGAAAATCTGTAAATGCTGGTTCATCAAGAATGAAATAGTTTAAAGCAAAATTTGACAAAGGATCTTTGAAATACAATCTATTCTATGGGCAACCTGTCTTTTTTTGAAGTCTTTTGTTTAGCTGCCTTTATCTCTTGCTGTTCTCTCTGCTTTGAGAACTGCACAAGAACCCTGAAGAGGATAGGTTTGCTAGATGGGTTGAGGATTTCCCTTGAAATGCCAGGATGGCTGCTGTAAGTACGTATTTTTGTTCTGGGAACGTTATGTCCCAGGTCTCAGCCCCTTTAGCCTCTTGCTGTTCAGACAGATCTTTTCAGGCAGATCTGTAAAGTGTCTGCTTTCAAAGTATCGGCTTTTAAAAGTACCAGTTGCTCCTCTCCCTAGGCACCTTTTTCTGAGGGGCTGAGATTGCAATCCCAGGGTAACATTAGAAAATTTTTGGTTTGTATGTGAAATGTGCACTGCCAGGATGAATGAGGTGGTGATGGGAAAAAGGCTGTTTCATGGGCTCTTTTCTCCTAAGTTTCCTTTGTCTCCTTGCATTTCTCAAAATCCCTTTTCATTCAGTGTCAGAAATTCTCTACTAAGAGTGTGGTGTGGCACTGGAACAGATTGCCCAGAGAGGTGGTACATGCACCATCAATGAAGGCATTCAAGGTCAGCTTGGATGGGGCATTGAGCAACCTGGTCTAGTGAAATGTGTCCCTGGTCATGGCAGGGGCGTGGGACTAGATGAACTTGAAAAGTCCCTTTAAAACCAAAACATTCTAGGATTCTATATTTATTTAGATAATTTTATATATTTCCTTATACATATAGGATCGTTAAATACATATTTTCCTTCATCATAAACTGCTTTGAGGAGCATTTATACCCTTTCCCAGTCTCTGGAGATAATCATGCTTGTAACAACTTTACTGTTATGGTGGGACATAGTAGATATAAAGTCTTCTGTTAACTTTCCTCCTATGTCTGATATTTTGATCAAAAAAGACTCACTCTTTTTCTATCTGTTTCTAATCTGTTTGGTTAGAGAGGGGGGAAAAAAAAAAAGGAAGAAAATTGTATGTTTATGGTGAAATATTTGACAGCAAAACAGTGTAGTCAAATACAGGGAAAAATACAGTTTTCCAAGAACTGTTGGGCATACATAGACATTTTGTTTGTTTTCCTTTTGTCCTTACCCTCACTTCTGCCCCATACATATTCCTTCTATTTTGATATAGAAGACTGTCAGCCAATAACTTTTCCTTTTTTAAATTATGGGAAATCACCTTATTTTAGAGATTAATTATTTCTATAAATCATATATTTTTCCTACAGTATCCAAGGCGTTTACTTGTTTTGTGACTGTGCTTTGTGGCTCCCAAAAGGCGTATATGCAGATCTGTTTCCATTTCCTTATAGTCTTACATTGAAGGATATACTTAATAAGCCATTTCGGGATTGAGTCTGAGAAAGTGCGCAGACATGC
This sequence comes from Dasyornis broadbenti, assembly GCA_013397935.1. Lineage (NCBI taxonomy): Eukaryota > Metazoa > Chordata > Aves > Passeriformes > Dasyornithidae > Dasyornis > Dasyornis broadbenti. Next base: position 28,067 of record VZRN01001469.1, on the reverse strand, counting down.
CTCCTCATGCATTCAAACTAGAGCAGGAGGCACAAAGGGGAAAGGAGGTGTCTGCTGGGCAGTAAATAAATGATGTATCTCTGTGAGACTGCAGTGACAATTTTCATAGCCAGCTCTGCAGGTTCAATTGGATGTACCTGAGTCAGTTTCCTGTGTTTTTCTCTTGCAGAGAGGGAAGCTTAGAAATTTCTGAATATTGCCTTGGGCATATGCTTTTGTCTTAGAGTGTGGCAATGTTGTAGACCCTGGGAGCTCCAGGACCTCTGGCACTGCACAGCCCCGGCAGCCGTGGCTTGTTCAGCTCTTTCAGGCTGTATTAAAAACTTCAGTGTGGCAAACAACCCGGCCTTTTCCAGCTGCTGGAAACCTCTTGGGATTGTCAGAGTCAGGGGCAAGAAGCAGGTCTCAAGCATAGGATAAAAGTCACCTCCTCTTAGTCCAAGAAAACTAATCTAAACAAATTTACTTACTGCCCTGAATTTTCAGTTTCTACTCCTTTTTCTGTACAAATTTTAGAACCTAGTCTTCATCCTTAACCCCTTTTATAAAAAAGGCAGTTTTTAGTATTATAAAATTCAGTATCGACTCACATTCTTCAGCTGCTTTCTCTAGGCTGACAAAAGCTAGTTGCTGATTAACAAGGCTCAGAAGCCTTCAGGAACAAATTAACCTCCTCAGCCAAATATATCTGTCTCTCACAGATGTGATAACAAAAAAGGAGGAATACTATGTATATTTTCTCTTGCCCATGACATATTATCAAAGCAATGATATTCTTGGCTTTTGAGACAAAGTAAAAAATTGAAGAATTAGAGAGTAAGATGTCTGTTCTTAAAGCAGGAAGGCCTTTCCTTGTATTTCCTCGAGCTCACATTTTAACTTTTCCCAATAAGCCTTGGTAACCTCCATTCAAGCCAGGTACTTCTATCACAGATCTGAACCACTTTGTAGGTGTCTTTCTGCCTCTGTTATGTCTTATTAGCAGCTCTCACATGTACTGCTGCTGAATGCAATTTGACCAGTTTTTGGATATTCTTTACACTTTTTGGATATTCTGCTTTATGGAAGATATTGCTATTTTAAAACAGTTTCCATTCTCATTGCAGGTAGTTGTGAACCCATGAATTCACTTTTTTTTCTTCTATTGATTTAAATCAGATGTGCTTCTCAGGTTTATCATAGCTGCTTCACAAAAATAGTATTTTTTTTTACCAATTTCACTTATGAGCTCTCAGTACTTGAACTATGGACTGCCAAGGTTTCCCTGGGGTTATGAACCCTCAACATTTAAATTAAACATTGTTTGCACCTTGATTTCTTAGACTGTCAAAGGAGCTGTGTTCAAAAGCTACAGAAATCAGGGGCTAGTAATTTTTAAAAAATTATTTGCTGAGTGCAACTTGTCATTGCTTTTACATTTGAGTTTGTTCAAAGACAACATGAAATGTAAGTACAAAGTTATACCAATGAATTCTCTTAATAATGGTATTGTGAGCTGAGTAACAATGCCAGAACTTTGGCAGAGAAAGAAAAACATAGTATTGTTAGTGCTACTTTAATCTCTATAATGAGTGGCTCTCTATAGAAGTATGAAAAGCCTTGCTTTTCATACTTCTATAGAATATCTCAAAGTATAGATGGTAGGAGGTTGATTTTATTTGTGTCTAACCTAAACTTTCCTATGTCCTGGTGTATCAAAGAGAATAATTACAGTTATATTCTATAGAACTTTAAAGGAAGGAAGGCTTCCAGAACATAAGATAATTAGATGAAAACTATTTACTTTTACTTGTTACAGGAGAATTTGATTAATTTGTCTGGCTACTTATTTGTTTTTAAGTTTGCAGAAAATTTTTTTAAGTATTAAAATTAAATATTTGCCTATATTTGCTTTATGTACAGCAGATGCACATGCACTGTGTGCTTGTAGAGATTTTCTATACTGAGATGGATATCATTGAATAGGTACTTAGGGATTGGTCAAGTACAGAGATCTCAAAGAGAAATTGCTGCATAGAAGGAAATACAACAAAGTTGTTGAGTTCAGGTATGCAAGCTGTCTGTAGGTTTGCAAGAAATTTTTTCAGCAACTTTTTAGGATGGGTACTGTCCGTTTTATTTCTTAGCAGATGAATTTCAAGGTGAGCTGAAAAAAGCTGTGAAATAGCACACAGAAATTGTCATTGCTTTTTTTTTTTTTTTTCCCTCAAGTGCTCTTCCACTGATGCATTTTTAATACTACTTCCAGAGTGGGAAAATACATTATATCAATGTGTTGTTAGCCTCAAGTAACTGTAAAATAATGAGACAAACTGTTTATTAATGACAGGCTAAAGGCATGACTTATGATATTTTCCATCATTTCATCAGATTCATATTGAGTTGTCAATGACAACAACTAGACTAGAAGAGCTATTCTTTTGTTCTTTTTTCTCCTCTGCTGAAAGGTGTAATCTCACAAATTATATGGATGTTTTGTGTAAAAGTCTTAAAATTGAAAAATGGAAACAAATGTTCTATTTTGCTGGGTGCTCACTTCAGTATCTATACTCCTTTATTTTTGTCTTTTCTTTTTTCAAAGGAACAAACCACATACCTGCCAAGGCTTGGTGAGAGAAAAAAAAATTAGCTATTGCCACTCCACGAATATGCAAAGTCTAGATTTTTTTATTTTTTACCCACTGCTGGTAAAAAATACCATCCGTTTGGTGGGGGTTTTTTTGTGGAATCTTTTAAATTAATTTCAGGGGTTTTTCTTATTTTTGTTTCCCATTTAATGAACTATACTTTATTATAAGAGTTTTAACAGGAGCTCACGTTCATGTTTCAATGAATCTATCCCTATTAAAATAAACAAACCATTTTGTTAATACAGAAGTGGGCAAAAATTACTTCATACTCATTTTTATGTCCTGTAATTTGTGCAGGAATAGTTAGAAAAGCTTTCAACTATTGGTCATAAAAAGGAGCTGCTAGTGTAGTGACTCCTTAAGGAGTAAACCTCAGTAAATCTAATGAGAGGTGAAAGGCTACAATGTAAATAATTGTCTAGATCATCACTGTCCAGGCATGGCTGTCTCTCGAAGAAGATTCATTCAGCACATCTGCTTCACTGAACTGCAAAGTTTGTTTCTTACTGATGAACTGCACTTCCAGTTATCGAGGTCTGGTTTTACATCAGTTAATTGATGGGATGGATGGAAATGTTCGAAGGTGGTCACTGTCATGGCTGACCATGGTCTTCCCCAAGTATTATTCAAGAGACAGGACTAGAACTAGCACTTCCTGTTGAACTCAATCAATCTTTGAGTTAAAAGAATTTATTCTGACTGAAGAAGAGGATGGCAGTCAAGCCTAACTATTTTTCCAAAAAATAATCGCTTAGGCCTGAACTTTTCTGAAGGCACTATTTAACTGCTAAGTGATGTGTGCGTGCACCACATCTGCACACAACATACTATTATTTTCATGATAATTTGCAAATGGCATGATGAATCTAAATGCACAGATTCATGTAGATACTCACACAGTGTGAAGTTGTACATAAAAATTGGGAATTAAATGTGATGGTTTTTTTTTTAAATTATCATACCCTTAGTTTTTCCTCTAGTGTATTTGGGTTTTTTACCTCTTTTTGAACAATTAACTATGTCAAAATGACAGTTGATAGCTAATTTGTAAGGAAGTGTAAAGGCAGCTGTAGGACTGTATTTCTTTGTGATAGTATGTGAACTATTTTTGACGGCCTTTTCTAAAACTATATTTGTAGGAAGTCCTTGAAAGAGCTGCTTCCCATTGTGCATCCTTGCCTGAGGCACTTCCAAGCATCTTCAGACTCATTCAAAACACTGTTGACTTTTCCCCAATCTGGGCTAAAACTTAACAGGAAAGTGTGGGTCAAAAGATGCTCACACCATAATCTCTCCTTTTTATTCTGTAGAAAATGAAAGGATTTTAAATGATTTTAGTTATTAAATACAGGCTGGAGACTATTTTTTTTGACCTAGTTATCTACGAGTCATAGTGGAAATACAATTAACACAGGCACAGATTATGATAGCTGATTCTTTCAGCAGTCAAATACTACTCATAATGCACATTTATTGTGATTACCATCACTAACCAGTAATTAATATTGATTCCCAGCATGCTTAAGGAATACAGTGACAGACAATATTGTGTGAGGTGCCATGCAAAAAGTCATTGCAGAGACTCCAACAAGCGCTACAAACATGCTGCCATCAAACATGCCTGTGGTTATTTGTGACAAAATGACACTGAGGAGGCTCATCTTTCTTAGTGGCAGGACTAGTAATAGTGTTTATGTGCAATTTTTTTGGAGAAGCTCTTGTTGTTTGTCATTAATACTTCTCCTGTTTTTTCACTTATTATGTGACAAGAGTGTCGGCAACTTTGGTAATTTTACCTGAATAGCCAAATGGGTTACACAAGGTTTCACAGCACTGTTTGTCTTCACCTTTTCCTTCACTTTCATGTGAGAACTTGAAACTTCAACAGAATATTTTAAAAACACATATGAAAACATATTTATTGACTCGTTTTAATTAAACTGTTTTGTGAAAGTGAAGATTAAGCAAAATATTCAACCAGATGAAAACCTTGCAGAATATTAGCAGGAGTTGCCTGTCTATAGACATATTTAATTATTTAGGTCATTCTATTGGCTTCTCTTATATCCCATGTACTTAAAATAGAAACAGTGTAACAATCTCTAGCATCCCTTAACTTGCAAAACAAATCGCCAAAACAGTGTATGCAAAGTGGCTCTCTTTGATTTGTTTTTCAATTTATTTGTTCCAGAAAGTGGATGTTTTCAGACTGATTGTCTGTAATAATAGTTACTGCATTAATTTTGTTCTTAAAATCCTTTCCCAATTTTTTCTAATTGTTAATCAGATGGACTAGAGAAAAAATTTTAGTTTATTTTGCAGCGTTATTTTGAAAGGTCAAAAACACAGGCTTTGAAACTCGATACAGACACTGTAAAACAAACTCTGAACTGAGCCAAGTCCTTGTTCAGAGGAGAGCTAGAGAAGAGTGTCTGTCTGATGAGCTCTAAGGGCACACGTGTACTGAATTTTCTGTTTCTTCAGATTTTTTGAAGGGTGTGTTTCCTACATAAAAGGAATTGCTGTAGACCTGCCAACTCTCCTTTCAGCAGCAGAGAGCAGACCCTCATTACTGATGTGAAGGACATTGAGACAGTGGTAAAGATCCTTTGGATGTTCATTTAGTAATTCTTTTTAGAGAACCAGGCTCTTCCCAGTAATAGAACCTTACCCTCAGCCTGCTTAAATTGTTCTGAGTGGATTTACATACATTTACTTCAGTTCAGTTTCTGGAACATGCATGTACCACCTAACAGGAAATAGATTTTTTTTTAATATTGATAAATATTACTGAATATTATTAAATACTTTTTACTGAGCATTCACTTCTGCATATTGATGTATAGACATGATCTTAGGCTATGAGAACGTGTATTTAAAAGCGGTAATGAATGTTTTTATCATATGTATCTATAAAGCTAAAGAACTACTGAATTGTAGGAAGCTGAAAGTTGAAGGTAAGAATTAATCCCACTCATGTAAAAATTATTTGTTAAAAGTATCCCATATATGAGTACCTGCAAGAAGACCCACAATAGATGTCAGGCTGTAATGAGAAAAGAAGTTATAGCTTATCCCTTTTAAAATTTTTTTTCCTCTAGAAGCTACGTATATTCTATATATACAGTTGCAGAGTCTGTAAACCACAGAAGAGTCAGGGGCATCTATTTCATTATCAGGTTACTCATTTTATTTCTAATGTATTAATTTTTTTTAATTGATAGATTAATAAAGTAATCATAGCAAATGGCTCTTAAACTGCTTCAAGGCCATCTGCCCTTTTTTATGTCTGGAAATTTTCTTTCAATTCCTGCTCTGAAAGAAACCCTGGAGTCAGATGCAATGCTTCCAGGACTTGAAATTATGTTAATTTGAAAGAGTTGCTGATATGTCTGAAGTATATTCTGACTTAATAATATACATTTCTTAAGAAGATATTAATGTTCCAATTTTTCTAGGACAGGAAATAAAATATCACAGAAGCAACTGATATATATGTAGATAGATAGATATAAATATATAGTTCCTGTGAACCTCTTGTTCATCATTATATGTTGTCCTGATCTATAGTTGAAAATTTGTAATAATAGTGTGGTCTAGTACAAGTGGAGATAATGTATTTCTTAGTATTATAGATCCTAACTGTGAAAAAGCAGCAAAGTCTCACAAATTTATTGTCTAGCCATGCAGTAATGACAGCAAAAGTATTCAGAGACATCTGTTTTAAAGAATTAAAGAATTATTCACAGACATCTGTTATAAAGAGTTATAAAGAATTATTAAATTAATCTCTAACCCTTGACATAAAGGTAATTTTTTTAGAGTCATTACTGTAAGAAACTGAACCAAAGCAACAATTGTCAGCTGAGACTAGGATACCCAGAGCTTTGTATCTTCTGAGTTATTTTCCTTTTGCAGTCATCTATCCTTTCTTCTACTGGGGATAAGTTATTATGAAAAAAATCTTGATAAATTTGGCAATTCATTTATCTCTACCTTATACTTGCATGATCGTTTTCCTGATAATTTTGTATATGAATTATAGCTAGCTTTTCACAGAAAACTTTGCTAACATTCTCGAATATCTAGAGACATTTTAGATATTCTTGGATATTAAGCCAAAGCCAAACTCATAGACTGATCCTTCACTTTTATTTTTAATATTGTATCTTATCAGAATTTGTGATTCTGGTTTAATTAAAAGTCTTGGAGCTCATTTTTATTGCTGGATTGTGAAAAAGGCTTGATAGTCAACCCTGAAGCACCTTCTAGGATGTGTTCTAGGTTTGAACACACATGTTATTATCAATTCCAAGCAAGATTGCAATGATGAGGTCAATATGTCTGTTATGTATGAGACACGCAGTTTCTAAGTTTCTAAGAGAATGACATCTTAGTAGAAAACGGGGAAGTGTCATGGTTTTGTTTTTAACAAGTTACATATCACCTCATGGAGGTCAAGCATTTTTCCTTGGTCAAAATGATCTTCTCTTGATACAAAAGTACAGATTATGTTGATGGAAAGATTTGTGTCAAGCAAAATATTTTGTGAATTCATGTCAACATTGCAATATTGTTTTGGCTGAAGAGAGGTAAAAGCCTCCCCGCACACCTAATTTATATTTTAGAAACACTTAAATCAAAATGCCCTAACTCTTCATTTTGAATGCTTTTTTTCTGAAATATAATTTTCAATACAGATTTCCCCGAAATTGAAGATGAACAGATTTTTTTTAGGTTGAAACAGTAATTTTATGATGACTTAGGAAGTTTACCAAAATGTCACTTTAATGATCTCCACTTGTTAAAAACATACTTATAAAGGACCCAAACAATAATTTTAGGTGTATTTGTTTGCTTGTTAATGTTTTGGTCTTTGTTTCCCCCAGGAAACTGTTGAACTTCAGAAACATGTTTTTTCTCTGATTCTGGTTTTTTATTGCTCAGTCTTTTCCCACCTTGTCTCTCTTTCATCAAGTTTGTATTTAGTCTCCTTTTTGTCCATTTAAAACCATTTTTTTTCATCTGGAAATCTACATAATAGGTCTGAACTAAGTAATTTCTGCAAAATATGTAAGTGCATAGTTGGTGTCCGTACTATCTGAAATGCATCTAATTCAGACGATAATCTTGTGTATGAGGTACTTTTTTGCAAGGTCATTTTTAAAAAAAGGTTAGACTAAGAGAAACTTACAAGTTAGACTTGTAAATCTGTGATAATTGTCCTGACAGTTAAAGGAGAACAACTGAACCTTTGGCCTAAGACTGGGAAAAGGAGATCCTCCATAAAAAAGCTAAGGTCAGTTTAAATACTATGTGATGCTCATTAAATTGTTTATATCTTGGAACACCTGTTTCATTATTGTGTTTGTTTTGGATAAATAACAAAAATAACTTTGTGAGAAAAAGTATTTATAGCTCCTAAGTTGTTAATTCCTTTTTTCTTTTCAATATTTACTTTCATATTGTTCTAGGCATTATGAAGAAAATTGAAATATTTTTTATCTGTTTCTCACAGAAGCATCTCTGAAGTTATTATAGGCTATCGAACATTTTCTGGATACTGGAAGGAAAATTTCAGCCATTTGGCTGAGATTTCCTGAGGTATTAATTACCACCTTGGACATCTTGGACAAATAGGCACTTGATGTGTGCAGATCAGTTTTATATACAGAAAACCAGACTGAGGCATCTATGATTGACTCTGTATGTATAAGCTGATGTGTGTATGTGTGGTAAGTCAGAGACTTAAAGAATTTAGATCTTACTGTGTGGGAGCGGAGAGACATTAAATTTGCTCTTCACAGCTATAAATCAAAAAGCAAATAAGCATGCACATTTTCATGCATGTAATAAAAGGAAAAAAAGAAAAGGGATAACAATGAATGAATATCCAAGATTTATTATATTTTTTATTTATTTTATAACATCATTTTATTTATACATGAAGTGCAGAGATGTGCAATATGGTACACAGGTTTGTTGAGTTGTGTTTTTGTTCTCCAATAAGAGTAGGTAGTACTTTAGTTTGAAAAGGTGCAGAAACACTGCTAGCAAACCCCATGCATGGAAGTTACAGGAGTCACAGGTTTGAAAGCACCCTGTAGTTGACCAGCTATTGCCATTGGCTATCAGCTTGAGGTGATAAGAAGTAACTTGTTCTTTCTTTGAAAATAACACAAGATTGCTAATTTCTTACATTTATTTTATGTTGCACGTCTCATATGACTGCACTAGTGCTCCCTTCACAATGTGTCAGTGTTACCCACAAATCGCTCAGACTAAGGAGTCTGGTGTTGGTCTGGCTTTTCCAGTGCCCGCTGTCTGACCGATAAGTAATGGGAACCTTTGCAATGACGTCTTAAGCTTTCAGCCCTCAGACATCACGTAAAATGTTTTAATGAAAACAGGAATAGAGAGAGATGCTAAGGAATAGAAAGACTTGCATCCACATATACAATACTCTGCAAAGAGGAACTACACTGTCAAAGGGAAAATGGTTTGTTTCCGGGGAAGAGCATTACCCTAGAAAGAAGAAAGATGCTGTGGAAGAAGAGCAGCTATCTTAGTCGAAAACATTTCTTGATGGGTTTGGGCATAGCAATTCGTCTCATGTACAGCTCAAAACACAGGCTTAGTCTGGTTTATGAAATAATTATTAGCCTGTTTTGTTTACTTAAGATATTCCTTTAGAATATTAAAAAATCAAATGCATTTTTATTGCATAGAATGGCTGTGTTTTCAGTGTATGCATATGGGCGTAATTTTTTGAACTGCGTTTCCACACTGAAAGCTTTGGAACAACAGTAACTGCAGATAGCCAGTTATATTTGTTTAAATTAACTTCTGCTGTTATTACAGTATTTATAGAAACCTAAAATGCTGTGGATGTAGTTTAGCAGATATTTCTTTACATTTTAAGGAGATAATTATGTGATGTCCACTAAACTTGTGTGCAATCTATAATGGTAATTATTATGCTTGTACAAAAATACCAATTACAGTCTAACATATCTAATCCCATTGCAAATTATTCCCTTCTACATTTTTAAGCTACTATGAAGAATAGTGCTCTCCTACACTATTACTGCTTGCACTGTTTTCACTTCAGTTTCTCTTACTTTTGTATGATTACTATTGATGTATTCTCACATTGCAGAGCAGATTAACTTTTTCCTCGAGTTTACATGAGCAGCCATCTCAAATGGAACCACTGATGCAAGAGGCAGCAGACTCATCTTAATCTATGTACCCATTTACTACTACTAGCAGCACATGAGACCTATTCATAGAAATGATGTGCAGTTGCAGTACAAACTTCTTCAGTTCTATCATTTGCAATTGTGACACTATAGTGACTTTTGGAGCTCTAAATGCTTTCATCCTGTTTCTTGACACAGGCAAGCTACAAAATGTTCATTGCTTTTCAATACTTCAGCCTCTGCAAGTGAGAACTCAAATATACTGAAATTATTGTGGAGCAGAAACTTTGCTGTGTCAGAATTCAACTTGACTCACAGAAAGAACTTTCTGGCATCTTTCTGTCATTCTGAGCTTGACTGGTAAAACAACAGATTGGGATTAATCTGACCTACCCTGAGCTACAATAGTGCTGGTACAGCTCCTCCACAGCTAGCCTAGCTGTATCAAATGCCATTAGTTTGATGACAGTGTTCATCTTTGTTAGTCTGTGGCAGAAATCTGATGAGCCAAGACTATTTGCTAAGGCCGTAATCTAAGTTCAAATAAACTCTATTCTTTTTTTCCTGTGGCTGTGGTAATCAAGACTGTGTCATTCCACAATATGATTTAAGAAAAATGTATATTGATCTGAGAACAATCCACATGAGAAGGGAGCACCGAAAGCACAGAACATGCAAATCTTTTACATGGCAGAGAATAAATACTTCTTCTCAGTGAATCTCCTAACAGTGTAGATTGGGAAAAAGTTACGCTAGGTATTAGAAATTAGTTCTTTCACCATGTTATGTCTCCATGCTTAGGAAATGCTACAGCATGTAATAATAGAACATGTATATCCGTGGGTTTCCTTAGTAATCTTTGAGAAAACATGATTTTCCTCTTTCTTTTACATTAAAATGTTTTCTGATTCTGGATGGCTTGAATAATGTGGATTCTTGTTCTCAAGTCTGGATTAGACTGGTTTTGCAAGGAAAAAGTGAGTTGGGACACAACTGGCAGTGTACAGTCAGTGGGTTAATTTGACCATGGTGTTCATTCCTCTCAGGATGCAACTCAGAATTGCAACAGGCTGCCAGCTTCCTAACGTTCAGTGTAGCAAATACAGCAATCTGAAAGCCACAGTCCTGCGTCTTTCTCTGCTTCTTTGATACAAGGTCAGAAATGGTTGTATTTTTCACTGTAGGGCCCTTCACTGCAGGGCTTCTCTTAAGTATATTACTCAATTACACAAGTTCCCTATATAACTCAGGCAGTAATTTCACATTGGCCAGACTAATAATTTTCTGAGGACAAGAACATACTAAGAAAAGACAGTAGATCACTGTCTTAAGGGGAGGATGATTTGTAGATGTCTGCACTTGAGCCAGATGTATATGCTTCCGTTACAATCAGTGGGGAAAAACAGGGAAGAGTAGGATGTAACTCCACTCCTCTGACAGGGCTAAAACTGTGCAGATAAATAGTTTTCTATAAATGCCTGTTTCTCTACCAGCCATAAAAGGAGGCTTGGATGAATAACTTGGAAGCAGGCAAGCAAATCCTCTTCTCAGTGCTTAAAGCAGAATAAATCTTTCAAGTGGGACACAGATGAAGAAACAGGGCTGATCAAACTAATAATTTGGAGCTCAATAATCTACCACTTCTGCTGCACTTTGTTTCACAGGAAAATTTCTGTCTAGCTCTGAACAAAACTGCTAACATTTCACTATAGGGGGGACCATTCCAAAGGCAAGCTCTCCTGGCAGCTCCATTCAAACCGGAAGATGTTTCCTATTTTCCCAGTAAGGGGTTTTGCCTCCTCAAAGCTGTGCTATTTGCCTTTTTAAATAGTGTCAGCTGTGTATAAAGATGCAAGATACAATTAGTGTCTCAGCCTTCTGCATGCAATGTGATTACTTCTGCTACATTAATATTTCAGCTAATTCATCAAAACATATTCACCTGAAATAACCCCAGAAGCTCTATTCCTCCATAGAGTTCTAATTGATTTTGCATTTGGTGAAAGCAGTAAGAAAGGGAGAGGTTTTATAGTTATGTTGAGATAAATTAGAGATCAGAGCAGAGTGTTTTGTGAATATTGTTGAAAGACATAGAACTGGTTTTGTGTTCAGCAAACCTTCTACCTGGTACCCTCTCAAGCCTTTCAAAACCCTTGTATTTTTTATCTCTTCAGAATAATATAACTTCTGAATAAATTTAGTATAAGAAAAATGGTGAAATATTTAGATAAATAGTGTCTGTTATGCTTGCTGAGAAAAAATGAGCCTGAGGAAGGGGATGGGTCATTTCCCCCCTCCCCCCCACCCCCAAGTTTAAAATCGTCCAGACCTGGGATTTGGTAAAGGACTCTCAGATCACACAATATGGAGTATCCTGACAGTTACAGGGCAGTCCAAGCTGGCATCACCCATTGAGCATGTGAGAAACTGCCTATGAACATAAATCTGTGTCGTTGCTTCAGTCTGTGTGTAGCAGGTACTTTGAGGAAGTAACTTCTATGTCTACCGCAGACTTGGAGATCTTCATAACTTGCCCTGAATACTTTCTATTTGTCTTGTGTCATACTGTTATGAATCGTATATTTCCTTATTCCACAAACATAAAAGTATTTTTTAAAAGAAAGAAAAGAAAGAAATGAAACCAAAGCATATATATTTCCCCCTCCCCCAAAGTCCTTTTATATATATTTCTTGTATGCTAAAGTGTAGCTTTTGATATACATAATTTTATAGGATTTTTCTGGCAGGAGAATATTTTAATGTGAATCAGCACAGCTTCTGCCTGCTTCACACACTGGTTGCCTTAGTAACTGTGGTATAGTGCAGCTGAAGTAGGCTGATACCCTTGAAAGGGAGTTTGAAGGAAGCAGATGGGTTGTGATTATCATTGGTTGGATCAATTAGATGAGTAGATTGTGAGACACCAAAAATAATACCTTCAATTTCTTAAAAAATTAATTTTGAAATAGGAAAAGCATTTTCAGTGTAACTATTTAAGATATGTCATTGTATTTGCAACACTTTTTTTTCAGTTTATAGGATGGGGAAAGAGGCTACTTTAATGTCTTTTACCAGAAAATGAACTTGATAGCTTTGCTTTATTTTCAGTAATTTCTTAATTTCCAGACAGTAGCTGCTGGTATGAACGAAGTGTGTTAATATGCTAAAATCTTAACTAATCAATAATAAACAAAATAAAGAATTTATGAACTAGTTACCTATGTTAGATTTGAAAACAAAGACAAGAAAGGCAATACTAAAATGTCTCTACAATAAAAAGAGGAGGAAAGGAAAAATTTGGTACTTGAGACTTTGATATTTTTGCAGATTGTGTGTTCTTTCCAAGATGAGAGCTGGGGTGCATTGTAACAGGGAAAAAAAAAGAAAACATGCTTGGAAAGTTTTGTAAATTATCGGCTTACAGATTTACAGAGTGCAACTTTATATTATATTTTGATTTACTATAAATGTATTCAAAAGGAAGGAAAGTGAGAGACAAGATTTCTACATTTTCAAATTTTAAGAGAAAAGTTCTCTTTATGTTTTTAATAGGAAAATTTGCAGGGTCTGTGTTAAATATTCTATAGCACTTGCAGGAAATTGGCCACTAAATTAAAAATTACTCAAAAGGAAACAGAACTCATATAGGACAAGCTCATCTCTTCTGATATGCATGAGACCTTATATCTCTCCCCAAATGTAAAAAACACATCTAGCTTAAGAGTAATCACATATATGAGAAGTGTGAGAAATGTAATCGTTTTGTTGGATCTGAATCCTTTGTATGAAAAGTCTCCATTCTTTGTGTCTTAACAGTATCAGGTATCACAGACACTTTGCAGTCACATTCGAACAGGTGGGGTACTTGGCTTAGTAGCAGTAATGGATGCCCTGGCCCCACACTGGATCTTGAAAGCTACATTTCTCTAAGGAAGTTTGGTATCCCAGGAGTTTCTGACATGATCACCACATTGAAAAGGGCACAGGATCACTTTTCATTTTTCATCAGATTCAGTTCTTGCAGGGTCTTGTATGAGTGTATGCTAACCCCTGTCATATTCCTGATGTCAAAAATGCTCTGATTACAGCTTATTTTCACTGCTGGGATGCCTGCCAGTTTTTAGCACTCCTTCCTATGGTCTCTAAGAAACTGAAAGTGTTGAGGGACTGGAAGAAAAGGATAGGCGTGGAGTTAGAAAAAGACAAGATGAGAGCAGGCACAGCTCCTGAGGGTCTACATTTTTTACCTGGAAGAAATAGCTGCTGGAGGAGAAGAAGATAACAAAATGCTATTACCAGGAAGAATTGCTGGTAAATGAAAAGGTATTTAGTTTAATTAATTTAGTTAAACTAAAGAGGTATTTAAATTTTCTGTTCTAACCTTTATATAGACACTGTTGGTGCCTGAAGCTAATTAAGGGGCTCTCCAGTAATTCTCCCTCACGCTTCAAGTAATGTAATTTTCTGAGAAAGGTGTGCTTTGCTTTGCTGTAGGCCCACATGGGAAATGGGGCTTGGGGAATTTACTGAACTCCAGATACTCCTTGAGACCAGACAAGATTTTTTTTAACATCTCAAAATCTTTGCTGCAGCTAATGCCAGTAGAGACCAGTCACAAAGCCTGGAGGCTGAGGTAAGTGCTCACAGAACAGCGGAATCCTCAGTAACATTCTCCAAGTTTGATCTTCTGTAAAGACAGATAAATAGAAAGCGTGTGACACTGTGTCATATTTGTCTTGTCTGTGGACTGGGGAAGATGGAAGTAGGTGAGGAATTCTTGTGTTTTCCTCTTTTTTCCATTTATGCAGCTCAGTCCAGCTGAATATGTTGACATGATTTACAAGTGGTGACAACCACTCATGCACTGTTACTACTTCACTACGTTTGAGTCCCAGGGAAATGTCCCAAGGATTCCTAGCTTTTATAGGTGTCAGCAGGTTGCCTCTTTAATGGTGTTGGTTTTTACATGCTTTTACCAATTAGCTGATTGATCAGCTGATGAGCTGAGCAGAACGAAACAGGGCATTATAGTGTGTACAGAATTTAGATGAGCAAGTTATGAAAGCAAACCATTATAGGACTTTTAATTTTAGACATTTTAGTTGGCTAGATTTCAGTCCTGGATATGTTCAGGATGGTTAACACTGCCACAGTACAAATGATGAGTGACATAGGTAAGATGAATCACTTCTTAAGGTTTCACTGCCTCACTTGATTAGAGAAGTATCCATTACTGTGATACAGCAGTGATGAACACTAACAAAACCTAAAACAGAAAATCAGAAAAATATTGTTAATATATACAGAATAAAGGATACAGCTTCAAATTATGTGTGTTCCCATATGTCTTACAAAGCACATAGGAAAAAGGCCTGCACAAAGTAAATAAATTGGGGAACACTGGAAATCAAGCATATTGTGGCAATTTTAATTATAGGCCTTTTAAAGATTAGGTTTTGTCTTTAGTCTGTTTCCTTTGTTTCCATAGCATTTAAGAGCAAATTATATAGAAATGGTCTTCTTTGGCACTATCAAGTAACTACTTTTAATTTACAATTAACATGACACGAGCTCCCACAGAGTTTTTTAACAAAATACTTCAAATATGTATCAAAATAAGAAGAGAATTCTTCAAAGAACTTGTTTGAATTAAAGTACCACTAAATGAAGTGTAACTGAGCAGTAGCCACTTTTTTAAAAAGCAGTAAGTTGAAAGACCTTGCAAAGCTGCTTGTAGGTTGACTTACTGAAATTTATTTTCTTAAGTATAGAAAAGTTGTTATAGAGATCGTGGTGACAGTGAACTTCCCTGTAGTGTGCTACCTCATTTTGTATGGTTACTGAAACACATAGTTATCTTTAAAGTCACCATAATTTCAGAGGAGATCTCTCTGTATGCTAGTAACAGCTTTTGTTTTCTCTGTCCTTTCCTTTTGTTGCCACTGACTCTTAATTAGATTAGTGGCTAACAGTAGTACCTTAATTTCAGGAGCACCTGGCAATTCAATCGCAGGTGCTTGAGAGAGTGACCTTCTTTAATTATCCACATCATGTGCTCAAATCAACCCTTGATCCTCTTCCTGCAGAACTTCGGATTATTGGTTCCGACTCAGTACCCACTGCTCAATTGCCTTTGATGGAAACCCAGGTGAGCTTAAGAAGAGTAAAGACAGTTTTATCTGCCATGCAAAGGAGAATTCCATTTGTTAGCAATTTATTCATGTTTCTGTGTTGCTATTAAGAAGACTATTAGCAATAGAGAATCAATAAGTCAATAGCTTTCATACCAAAAGTAGAAATGTATGTTTCATAGGACTGGTAAAACTAAGCAGTTATTCTGTGTTGGCAAGGCTATAAGGAGAAAACCGTCATAGAGAACATTCATCTATTCCACTATTCCACAATATTATTATATGTACTTTCATGCATATGAATTTCAGACAGAAAAAACGATGTCAGTTGCACTAGTACTCATTAAAAGCCAGGAAATTAGTATTATAAAGAATAGGTTAGAAGCAAGTTACACACATTATCAAAATGAAATGTCTTTACAAGATTCTCTGAATTTTGGCATTCATTCTGGCCTGTGACGTATTCTGTAAAACTTCCACAGGAATATCAATGTACCTTTAAAGTAAAGAAATGCAAACTATGACAATAATTTTTCCTTCTAATTCATGGACTTCATAATAATCTTCAATATTTTGCATTGGCTTCCTGTCTCCTTCCATCCTTTATAACGCATTCTGAGGTTACTATTTTCTCTTTCTTGCAGTAAAAGTAATTCAGTATGAAAGCGCATCTGGAGATTTTTTGTTACGTGTCTTTTTTTGCATGTGGATATGCATATATATATATATATATATATATATATAGTGGTTTGGTTGGTGTTCTTTTATGCCTGCATCCTCTTGGAAAAGAAGCTTTTATAGCTAGACATACTGCTACTATTTCTGCTCTTTTAGGGTAAAGTCAAAGGCCTGCATATTTTAAGGTCACAATGTTAACTCTATAATAATATTTTCTGACTGCTATAGCAAAATTTCTGCTGCAAAGTTAAAATCGTGGCACTGTCAAAATGAAACTCATCTTTTAGAAAGATACCCAATCCCATTTTAGAGGCTTTTCCCAAGTACTCTATGTTCAAGAGATTTTGTTCTGGCAATTAAGTCCTTATTAGGAGTTTTTGTCTAATCTCAACATTGCTTTCTAGTTTAGAGAATCCTCTACTATCCATCAAGTTATCTATGTTCAACCCTTTCACATGTGTGCTCTGTACCTGTATGCCCTGTGCTCTATGTGAGTGGTAGAAGAATGACATCTGTGGTATTAATAGTATGGGAAAATGCATCATAGAATGTTCTGACTTGTTGCAGTTTCATAACACTGTTATGTCATCCCAGGTAACTGAAGCTGTGTTACTCAGGTTTTCATAGCAGAAAATCCAGACAACTTTTCACTGTGCAGAAATTAACATTCTGATATGATCAACAGCAACTGAACTCATTGCTGAGTGGTGTTAAGTGATCCACATTCACATGTATCTAAACCACAGAAAAAGCCTTTGAAGATACTTTGTAGGGTATATGCATTATTTATTTTGTGTTATAGCTGTTTATATTGCAAACAAGATGTACACAGATACATATCTCTGCTGGTTTCGTGCTAAACACTTACGTACAAATTCAGACTCCTGAGCTAGTGCATTCAAGTATACACAGAAATAGAAATCCTTTAAAAATACAAAATATTTTCAAACTGTGATCTTATAAGCTATATGAATATGCACGTCTTCAAATTTCAAAGATAAAAAACCTAATATCTGATTTTCCAGTTAAAAATCCTAGGTAAGATCAGATTTGTTCCCCACAGAGCCTGACGAAACAAGGTCAGAAGAAAACATCTACCTTTAAAAAGGAGCAAAACTTCAGAACTAATACTGAAGATATCAGCAGTCTATCTTTGGGAGGGACATATGACAAGTTAAAACTGATCTTATATCCCATATGGCTTCTGAACCAGCTTATAAGTTTTGGTAGACAATGGAAATGTAAAACAAACGAACAAACAACAACAACAACAAACAAACAAAAAAAACCCTAAACCAAACAAAAAAACCCTAAACAACAACAACAACAAAAGAAAACCAAACTCCATAAAATTAGCTCACCTTTTGCGTCTTCAAGAAGTGTGTGCAGTTTTTTCTTTTTAAAATCTTTTGCTTGATCAGGATATTTTTGCTTATATAAGTTTCATTTGGAAGCTTTAAGTCATAATCTGATTTTATGAGGTACATGTAAATTATATAATATATATGCTCATATATATTTGGCAGCCTACTTCAGGGAAAAGTCAGTGAATAGTTGATGCAGATGAAAAACTCATGGACAGATACATTAGGGCTGCTAAATGCTTTGTAACTCTCAGCAGTGCTGAATTCACAAGGATGCTGAAGTGCCTCTAGCTATCTCTAACCATTTAGTTGTAATAGCCAGTTCTAGACATCCTCATTTCAGGTATTGGCAGATCAGCATAAGCAGAGCAGAATTCTAACAAGCTTCTAAAATTGTAGGATGTCATAAAAGCAGGGGAAATGAATGTGTGAATCAAGAAAGCTATGGAGGAGAGAAAATGAACAATTAGTTCTCTCAGTGTTTTGTATACAATGCTAAAGGTGCCAGGGCATGGTCAAAATTAATATGATGGAAAAAACCAGTAAGACTTTCCAGCAAATTTGCTTAATCCTTACGATAGTCCATAAAATGGCTTAAATAAATATTTTGTCTATGATTTTGAATGATTGTTTTCAATAGATCCTGCCTTTTGGAGGGCTCATTGACTAGTTTATCTCGTGTTCCTTTCCAGACCCAGGAATTTTTGATTCATAAAATATAGTAACAACATACTGACATTTGAAACTTCACAGTAATTAATAAAGAAGTAGATTAAACAAATATCAAGTGGATGCCACAAAAATATATTATTTTAAATATCCTGGATAAGAAATCAGAAGTACTTTAGAAAAATATCTAAACACTTAAAATACTTTCTCAAGAGGGGAAGAGGAAGGACAGGCACTGATCTTTTCTCTCTTGTGACCAGTGACAGGACCCAAGGGAATGGCCTGAAGCTGAGTCAGGGGAGGCTTAGGTTGGGTATTAGGAAAAGGCTCTCTAAGAGTGGCTAGGCACTGGAACAGGCTTCCCAGCGAAGCGGTCACAACACCAGCCTGACAGAATTCAAGAAGCACTTGGACAAGGCTCCCAGGCATGGGGTATGATTCTTGGGGCTGTCCTGTGCAGGGCTAAGAGTTGGACTTGAAGATTCCTGTGTGGTTCTTCCAACTCAGGATATTCTGTGATTCCATAAGGGTACACCGTGCCCTAACATTGGAAATTACTTGTGGTATTCCTTCTGTAATACCATTTTTCTTGAAAAATATACTCTGAGAAGACATGGTTTTCAATCAAGAATTGATGCTGAATGACGTTTAATGACAGGTCGTCAGCTCATTCTACTGATTGCCTGACTCTTGAGTTGTCTAATTAGCTATTACCTTGCTGAATTTGCAGAATTTTTTTCACTTATCCTCATGCTAATATTTCCTTTTCATTCCAAATTCTTTCCCACAGTTCAGTCTGGTAGATAAAAAAAGGGACTAATGAAATCTTTGAATCTGTAAAAAAATGGAGAGGTCTTAGATCCTCATTTAGCACTGAGATGCTGCTCGTGAAATCCGTAATTTTTAAAGAATGTTGAAAAATTGAGGCAGATGAACAAAAAAGCTATTGATATGTTCCCAAGATTAGAAAGGATCTTGCTGTGAGGAACTGGGCTCAACCTCTTTACTCTATCTGAAATAAAATTGGGATGTCACTTGATTGCAACATGTGAGTATACAGTGGTTAATAAAAAACACTTAAATTCAGCAGAGAAAGACATAATTAGGGCCTGGTAGCTGAGCTACAGATACTTGCATTAGAAATTTGGGTCCACTTTTTAACAATGATAGTTAAATGACGGAAAAAATTACTATAGGGTTGCTAAATTTACCATCTTTAAAGTCCTCAGCATGGCGGCAAGGAGTCATAATGTAGGACATTCTGCACTTCCAGCTCAAATCCTGCTGTTTGGGGGAGGAGAAGGATGCTACTGTCTCCCTCATACTTCTTGTAGTAAACGTGCCAAAGCCAAATTGGATTGTTTTCTCACAATTTTCCATTAATTAAACACCAATTACTGCAGTTGAACACAGGGATACATGATTGAGATCTAACGACCTGTGATATGGAGCATGACAAAATCAGTGGGTTTTTGTCTTTTGATTTGCAAATCTGCAGACTTCATGCAGAATTTTGCAATGTGGAGCAGCAATGTAGCTCTACTGACCATGGGCTTGTTTCTCCTCCTCATTTTGTGTGAGTTGCCTGCCTCAAACAATATTAGAGTTGATGTTTTTCGTAACTTGCATGCTTCTGGGTTAGGGACTAAATTTTTTTTTCCCACGTTGCATTTTTGAGTGGGAAGGTTGTCATAATTTTTGGTGCATAATAAGATCTTAATATAGTTTTCTGTAGTTGTTATGGAACCATAAAATAGTTTTTGTTGGAAGAGACCTTTTAAATGTCAAATTGAACTCCCCTTCAATGAGCAGGGACATCACCAACTAGACCCTCAGTGTTCCCAACCTTGAATGTTTACAGGGATGAAGGATCTACCACCTCTTGGAACAACTTGTTTTAGTGTTTTTCCACACTCATTTAAAAAGAAAACCAAACTTTTCTGTTATACATCATCAAAATTAACCCTCCTTCAGTTTAATACCATTACCCCCTGTCCTATTGCAACAGGCTGTGATAAAAACGTTTGTCACCATCTTTCCTGGAGGGCCTCCTTAGGTACTGAAAGGCTGTTATAAGGTCTCCCAGGAGCCTTCTGTTCTCCAGGCTGAACAAGCCCGACTCTCTGCCTGTCTTCATTGGCATGCTGTTCATTTTCATGGCCCTCCTCTGGACTCACTCCAGCTCTTCCTGTACTGGGGACCCCAGAGCTGGATACAGCACTGCAGATGGGGTCTCACCAGAGGGGAGCAGAGGGGCAGAATCCCCTCCCTGCCCCAGGACACGTTTGGCTTTCTGGGCTGTGAGTGCACCTTGCTGGGTCATGTCCAGCCTCTCCCCCTCCAGCAACCCCAAGTCCTTCTCAGCAGGGCTGCTCTGATCTGTTCGTCCCCAGGCTATGTTGATATTGGGAGTTACCTGGTTGTAGTTCTCCAGGATTCCTAGTCATGTTTATATAAATTTTAGACAATAAACGTATCTACTATTACAGTACAAGTTTTCCATCCATTTAAAGTGCAAAATTGTCATGACGGTGAAAAGACCAGAATTTCTGAGGCATGAAATCTGCACTTACTTGTTCTGTGTGCAGGCTTTAATGAAATGAGATAGCATACATAAAGATATGTAAACATCACAAAAAAGCAGTTTTATGTATCTAAGGTCTGCCACATCCAAGTGTCCTGTGCTATTGATTACCTATATGATACACCAATCAATGTGTTCTTCCAAAGCAAAATATATCAAACATGACAATTCCCAATTTGTAAATATCAAATTAGTGTGGTATTCCAAACAGAAATGCATGTTTTTATAGCTGTCATTAACACAGTAATTTGAATTATCATAGCTCTGCATTGTAATTTCTTGTTACCTGATTTCTTGCTAGCTATGGAAAATAAATGCACATTCCCTCATGCCCAGTAGTGTGAATAAAAACGTAAAGTACATTAAAAATCATGATAAATTAAAAAAATGTATTTCATTCCATAGTGACAGAAAAAGACTAATTTTAAAAATTATGAATAGCATATTTTGAAATTATGCTTTTGAAATGTTTTGTTTCAGTGAGGAGCATATAATTTATGGCAAATCATTAGACATAGAAATTATTTTTCTTTAAGACATTATATAAGTATGCTTGAAATAGGAAGGCACAACAAAGTCAAATCAATTAAATCTTCCTAGTGTAAAATGTTTTGATGATCTATTGAAACATACAAGGAAGTTTATGTTTATTTTTTGTATTAGTTTACCTTAAATACAAAGAAATATGTGATAACACATAGATTTCATATGAAATATAAATTCATATGAAAAGTAGGTGTTATCACATATTTGGCACTAAAATGGAACAAAGGCCGTTAAAATTGTCTGTCAAAAAACAGCTATGGTAATTTGGTTCTGTCAAGTAAAAGCAACGCTGCATCATTTTGGGAAGCAGATTCTCATTTGTTTCCTACAGCCCTTTGGGGCATAAATTATGATAATGGTCCATTTTGATGGGTACTTAATTGCTTTTGCATGCATTTCTGCTGTATGAATTCATGTGGTTTCTATCAAATTTTTATGTCAATAAATCATGCCAAATGAGTCTCTGTTCAGCAAGGCCATTATGCAAATGCTAGAGCCTTGCTGAGGTTCTATAGCATACCAAAACTCGAAAAAAAGGAATGCCCAGTAAATGAGAATAAAAATATGGATAGGAACACTTATTCAAGGAGAGATCCTTTTGGAATGATTAATGCCAGAAGCTTTTTTAACTTTAGTCAGTGGATTGACAAATAAACAATAATTGTAATTTAGTAAAAGTACCTTTTTAAAAGAAAATATTCTTCAATTCTTCAAATAGTAATTTCATGTTTGATAGCTGATTTGTTTCTCATAACATTCATTGAATTGTATATTTGGGAAACTGTCCCTGAAGTATTTCTTAGTGCTACAAATAAGCATAATTGTATAGATCTTGCAAAGGGCAATTTATGGTCTCTCTCTATAATGATACTCTGGGGTATAATGTTTTCTTTTCTGTTTTATATATAAAGCACACCCAGTATTAAGGACTTTCTTTTTCAAGATCTGTCATGTAAAATACCCTCCATTAGTTTTAAAGCATATATGTACTAAACAGTTGGGGTTTTTTCCTGGGTGCTTATTGGACTTGATATATATCTTTATCTGAGTGAATTGAAAAAAAAAATCATATTCTTTATTACTGTGTAAAATTCATGTAATTTAGGTGTTAATAATGAGTAGGAGATAGGGCTGTGTCAATTTCCAAATACTCTGGTCACATTTTAGGAAAGAAATTGTAACAACTGTCTTTTTTTTAACAGTGAATTTTCAATGATTGTTAAGGTAGGTCTGCTTATTTTTTTATTTGGTGCAAGGGTGAGCCATCAATTCGTATCAGTCTTGTAAGATACAAAGTTCTTTTCCTATAGATACTGAATATATAATATAATCAGATATAGCTTTTTAAAAATAATCAGATATGACTTTTCAATATGTATGAAGCATGATGACATAATCAATAACCCTTTCTGCTTTTAAGGATAATTCATAGAGTGACTTAGTGTTAGATTTAATCTCAAACCATAGCACAGAACAAAAGATGTGAAGAAAAAAACAAGAAATGAAGAATTAAGGTTATAGCCACTTACAGGGAACTTTTTCACAAGGTCTAGGAAGCAGCACTTTAGGACATTATTCAGCATTTAAAATATAATCATCACACACATCTGATTTTTACAGGATCTGGATTCATAAGATAAAATCCTAATTTCTTTGAAGTCAGTTGCAAAATTCTGAGTAACAGTCATTAAAATATTCCCATTATTAAGGTCAGGATGTAGGATCCAAAACTGAAATGAGTTACTGCGGAGCATTGTGATTATTAACAAGTGCAACATTTGAAATTATCCTTCTCTTCAATGTGAGGATACTTTTCCATTTATATGAGTTTGTTAGTCTGCTTTGTGTTTTTAGAATCCAAACTCTTGAGGACAGAAATTAGTTTAGGAATGTTTTGTACAGTCTCTTAACAAAAGGGCTTGTGATTTCAATTTGAGCATCTGGGTGCTATCAGAATGCAATGGTTTCATAATAACTGCATGCAAAACAGCTAGGAGGAAAATTGCATCCAGAAAGGCAATTATCTGGAATATGATAATACAGGCTGCCACCTACGCTGGCTTTTCTTCATAATGGCTGTTGAAAAAGACTGAGCACCTTTGTTAAGCATTTCAAAGATGGAACAGTGACAGGTGCTATACAGAATTCAAGAGCTATTGTTTAAACTTAAGCAATATTGACTAAAACTCTGATTTCACCCTAGAAAGCCAGTTAATTATAGCTGAGGCTTTATTCAAAACCTGACGTGACATAGGTGACAGAATTACGGAGGAAACTGAGTTAGTCATTGACATCAACGATATAAAGTACCCTGGTGCTTCTTACCTCATATGAGGGATTAGCTACAAATTGCTGGTGTGGTTGATGATGCACAGTGGTGAATGACAGATACAGTGCATTTACTGTGGAAGAAAAAAAGATTCAGATCTAATTTATATGTATTTGACCATCTGAAGGCTTTCACAGATGATGGTGCTGTCCTGAATGGAAATAGGAAATTAAATGAAAATTGCATGTTTACATTCTTTTCTGCAAGGTAGGCCTGAAGTAATAAAGGCTGGGGGGG
>VZRN01001468.1:3744468-3760536 GCA_013397935.1 Dasyornis broadbenti | reverse complement strand
CCTTCCGTGCCTTCTGTGCCTTCCTTCCCTCCTTCCTTCCGCGCCTTCCTTCTGCACCTTTAGCGCCTTCCGCGCCTTCCTTTCCTTCTGCGCCTTCCTTCCTTCCGTGCCTTCCTTCCTTCTGCGCCTTCCTTCTTTTTAACCTCTTGTCTCCCCTATTCTTCCTAGAAAGCCTGGATAAAGCTTGTTGTTCCGTTAACATGCTTTTATCAGTGCATGAGGAAGCAGAGAACTGAACTGTGGAATATATTCCCTCTTTGGTGGTGCAGCTCGGGGTTACTTTACCCGTCCTTAGACACTGGTGTCATTCTTTTTGCCTCCTATGGCAACAACAGCAAGGCATCAAGAACTGCTGCTTGTCCCAAGTCTTCGATTTTCTGGCACTCGTGGAATTCTCCACCGTGATGTTCTGAAAGCAAATAGGGAAAGCTTTGAACAGATACCCTGACACAATGAATCTGGAGGGAAGAGGTGAAGCTACCAAAACAGCTGCAATAAACCAGTTTATACTCCACATGCAGCACTGGCTGAGTGGATTGGGCACATGAGACCAGTGGAAGAAGCAAGGTTAAGAGACAGATGGACAGAGATGCTCCTCTCTGTGAAGAGTGGTAGGAGGCAGCAGAAATGACACATTCTGCCTTCATTTCTCACCAACTGCCTACAACTGCTACCATTACTTAAAACCAAATATTGTACCTTTTAGCTCAAGGACAAATTCTGAGAACAGAAGAGGAGACAGTGAGCTGAGAGTCCTCTGTGCTGTCTCAGAGTAATTTTGTGGGCAAACTCAATTCCTTCACATTGCCTTTTAGTCACTGTGGTTTCCAAAAGGTCAGACCCTTATGTTCATAGCCTAGGGGAAATTTCCTAGAAAAGTCTTCTACATTTGGTCTAAATTAATGTCTAAAAAAGCAGTACAGTTATATCCAAGCACAGAAGCCCACCACTACTTTTCCTACAATCAACCTTAAGAATAATTTCTTTTCCTCTTTACTGCAGTTTTTTACATATTTATCATTATCTCTATCCTGTCATTTCTTCAGATTATTGAATTTCCTTCTACTTTTTTCCTTCTTCAGTCTCTGAGTCATTCTTGTTCTTCATCTCTCCCAAGCTGACCCACAACTATTCTCAAATGCACCAGGCTGGATATGGTACCCCAGCCATGGCCTTACTCATGGTGAGTAGAATAGTAGGATGAGCTCATAGCTTATAGACTGCACTTCCACTGATCTATCCCAGTATGATGTTTGCCTTTTTTTTTTCTTTATAAAGTAAGATCTGCATGACACTGCTGGTTCCCATTGAGCCTGCAGTTCTCTCTAACCCTCATACCTTTTCAGCTAACTCCTGCTTGCTCTGTTGCTCCATTTCTTTGCAATTGATTATTCCTACCAACACAGAGACCATTACAGTTGTCCTTATCAGGTTGCAGTTACTCACTTCTGACACAGTCAACACACTCAGCACCTGCAGAGCTGCAAACAAACACAGCACTGAGTATAGAGCCTTGGTCAGGTCAGCCCAGCCTTTTTAGGAAGTACTTAATATTCTTATTATCAGACCCCTTCTTGTCTGTAGAAAACAAATGCTGCCATGGCTGTTGGCCAGCCACAATGACTGAGAGGGTCTGCCTGGGAGCCCCTTATGCTGCCATGGGTGGGCAAGTGCTGTGGGGCAAAGAACCAGCCTTACCCCAACCCATATCCCATGAGCCAGCCTTCTGCTCCACAGCTTTGAAACATGACAGACAGGAGCAAAGTCTCACATTTCTCCAAGGAGAACATTTATTTTCTTTTTGACTCACAGTACCAGGAAAAAAAAAAGAAAACCAACATAAAAACTATTTACCATCTGATGAAAAAATAACTATTTTCCTTTTTTCTACTGAACCTGTGATGCAACATCTACTGATATATATGAGGTACTTCAGAGCATATGTGCTTACTCAAAAGTTAGTTTTTCCTGAAGTGTATAAAGCTTTCCACAGATTTGTCCCCAGGCTTCCAAAATCTCACACCATTTCATACGTGATTATCAAACTGTACACATGTGAGCGCAGCCAATACAGAACAAGCCTCGCCATTCTTCATACCTTTGTCTGACAGAGATGTTTAAAGAGATGTGCTGCTAATCGCTTTGACTGCAGGAGTCTGGCAAAGTGTAAGTACAAATCAACTCATTACTTACTGATGAAGCAGCAGTAATGAAATCCAGTGACAGTGATGTGGAGGCTAGACCCAGAAAGAAAATAATGCAAGCTACTGTGATAGCAGATTGATGTTAAGTATGTAATTAGAGAACAAAAAAATGAATGAAAAAGGAAACAGATGTAAACCAGCTTAATAGTTATTTTGTATCTTCTTGCCAAATATATCTTATTAAGGTTCTGTTACTGCTGCTTTTAAATCTCTGCTAACCAAAATGTATCAGATGTGGAGAGCAATGACATTTTCCTTCAGGGTTACAACCCTGGCAGTTCTGCCAAGTTCAGCTCATTGCAATAATCCACCAGGATGCTAAATAGTTAATGAGGTAACAACAATTACATTTATAAGAAAGGAAAACCAGTAGATGGCCAGTTCCTTTTGGTTGAAGTCTGGAGGTTTTAAAAATTAACACCAAGGTACTGATAAAAGACATGGTAATTTCCTGAAGAAAGATTAGAGGCTTGTGTTGAAGATAAAACCCAAAGTGTATGTTTCCCTGCCTGGGCTTTCATGTATTAATCCTATATGGATTGATGGTGTAATTAGAAAACTCTGTGACAGTCACAATTTGATGAGCACCATCCTATAGCTAACTACACATTCCTTTTTCTCCCAAGACCACGGGAAACTAAATATCTCACTGCTTTCACTTTGTTCAGTATTAAAACGGAGTTTGGTGTTCATGTCTGTCAGCAGGTAATAAAGACTGGATTCCACAAATGCTGTAAGAGATGATGCCTCACAACCCTCCAGAGCTGTGACCAGGCGGAAGATCTTTGTGCACTGGTTAAGAAGAGAGATCCTTCCCACAGCTCTCAGCCTGATTCACATCAGCAAGGCTTTCTGAAGTGATTTCTGCAGTGAAGGCACTGTCAGTAGGAGGTCCAAGACTGCTTCATTGCTCTGTGTAGCTGCTGGTCCAATTGTGCCACCTCTTTTCAGACTGACCAAGGACATTCCCAGCTTGCAGGACAAGGATTGCAGAGCTGGAAAGCAGAGGAGGAAGGTCTGACTAGTTCAGTAAGATACGGGAAAACTTCCCTTGTGAAATACAGTGTTTTCCTCTTCCTGCACCTCGGTCGCTCAGGGAGAACAGAGGAAAAAAACGCTTTTGTCTGAGTCATTTACACTATACTAAGAAAAACACTTGCAACTGTACTCCAGGGAGTAGCATTACACTAGGATAAGGGAGTACTGGGTGAAATCAGGTTCTTTCATTTTACAGCCAACACTACTACCTGAATGCTGTTGTTCATTTCCAGGCATTTTGGTGATTCAGCCTGGGAGGTGTCTTGGTTCACAAATTGCAATTACTGTCTGTATTTCAAAAGGGAAACTGATACAATGCACTGCTTTAGTTATACTGAAATGGGATTGCTTGTTTCTTACAGAAATTGGATGAATTTTTGCTCTAAACTGATTAAGTTCTTAATCTGACACTTAACTTGAAACAGTTCAGTACTTCCATTGACATGAATAAAATTGTCCACATCCAGCTAAGTAACTTTCCTGTTTTTCTGGATGGTGTTCTTTTAGAACTAAGCACTTAGCTTAATAAGTCCTAGTCTAAGCATAACTGAAGCCTGAACTAAATAGAAAGAGGGTTTAAAGGGTAGATCCTGTGGCTTCTGTAATTTTTTTTTTTAAGAGAAACCTTTCTGCTTCCCACTTTGGGCCAAAATGCAATTTTTTGAGGTATGGAATTCCACTTTCAGAGTTCAAATTTCAAGTGTTGGCAACATTTGCAGTTTTGTTTGCAGTAAATTCTAACAGAGGTATTACTTCTCCCTTTTGGATACATTTGTTTCTTGTAACACTTGATTCGGTGCATCCATTTGGCATTAAACCCCTCATTGGGGAGTTACAATCTGTTGGGGTTCTTTTTCTGTCTGAAGCTTCTCAAACAGAGTAAGTCCCAAGTTAAATTTATCTGAACCAACACAAGCATGATTCGCACAGATGTTAAGTCATCAGACCCTCCTTTTCCTCACAGCACCTCCCAGGTGTTCCTCTTACAGTAACCAATCACAAGTCTGGTGAAACTGAGGTGAAAGTGCAGCTACACGTGTCAGCAAAAAGGCTCCTCTGTTAAGAGGGAGTTGAGGCAACCTCCCACTGAAGCCTCAGTGTACATGATGGACGGTGACCCACTTCTCCAGCTTGGGAGGCTTGGCCAGTCTTCACAGAAATCAGTGAAACCAGGTCAATTAACCGCAGTGAAAGAGCTGGCCAAAGGAACAAACAGGATGGAAAAGGGATAAAGTGATAAAGGAGCTAAACACAGCTTGAGCTGAAGTGTTCAGGGACCACAATTCATGTGGCCAGAGGATAAAGGTGAAGTTCAATGACAAGGTTCTCTGGATCCTCTTTTTCCCCATCTGTGCACTCTTTAGTGTGACCCAGTTTGTCTTTGGCTGTTGGCACTGGGGAGAGCATGGTCCATTCTGATCAGGATTTTATTTCTAACCCCACTGTATTGAAAGAAGGATCCTGATTGACGCCGACAAGGTAACTGGACCCTTGGGGTTAGATGGGGGTTCAACACCCCCTTCCTCTTCCCAGAAGCAGATAGCTCAGCAGGAAAATGCTAAAACAATTGGCTGGGCTGACAGATGTTCAGTCTGACTTCAAATGATGTAGAAAAGCCTGGATCTGCAGATGTTGATAGTTTTCTGATTAAAAAGCCTCCACTGACATAAAGATAGATTAAAAAAATAATTCTTTAAAAGCACAGCACAGCCTTGATTTATGTATGCAAACTGAAAAGTTGTCACCAGCTTTGATACACATTTCCTTCCCCAGAATCCCACTGACTGTGCAGGGCAGAGATCTGGCCTGTCCTCCACCGTCAGGGAAATGCTGGGATCTCATTACTGCCTCTCAGGTTGGGGCATGGGGCATTGCCTGTCAGTCATGTTGCTTCAGCACCCTGACAGGAACTGCACTGCTGAAACTCAAAGATGATTGAAATGTTAATTGCTTCCAGGACAGTGTCAGCAGCAGCCTTGCCTGGCTGCAAAAAAAAAAAAAAAAAAGCCCAGGGCATTTACCTGGAGGTAGACTAGGATTCTCCTTATACCAGTCAAAGCAGAGCAACTTCGTTAATTTCAGCTGAGTTTGGGCTTTCTCCCCTGGAAGAGTGAGAGCTCAGAACCTGTTCTCAGTTCATTAGTACAGCCTAACATGGAGAAACCAACTCCACAAGATGGAAAGTCAGCCATGAAATACACCGTTAATATAAGTAAGGAAGCAATAACAGACACCAGAATTACACTGCTATGTTTATGTTCTGGGAGATGCAGAATCCCAGCAGATCATTAGCAGGGGACAAGTGAAGAAGTCCTTAGGCAAAATTTGCCACTGCTCCCAGTAATTGCCTTTTAAGCAACTGGGAGTTTTTAGGTGAAAGGTCTTGTACAACCAGAATGAGCAGTTCATGACTAAATTTTTCTGAC
The DNA here is from genome assembly GCA_013397935.1 of Dasyornis broadbenti. Classification (NCBI taxonomy): domain Eukaryota; kingdom Metazoa; phylum Chordata; class Aves; order Passeriformes; family Dasyornithidae; genus Dasyornis; species Dasyornis broadbenti. Next base: position 3,754,868 of record VZRN01001468.1, on the reverse strand, counting down.
TGTAAATCAGAAGCATTGAGATCCCAAATACTCATGGAGACGCTAAATACTCATGGATTTGCTAATATTAACAGAGCAATACAGTCCTTCAGAGGCTGCTTACCTTCATTTTGTTGTATGTTGTACAGCCAGTAGACACATCACATCAGCTTTTTGCAAAAATGTATTTTCTTACACACAGACGGTGTTAGAAAACATTTCTGTATATAAATTCCACAAATACACAATGAATTAGTGATCTGATACACAATAAATTAGCTTGCTGTGCAATCCTTCCAACAGGAAGCAACACATGTCCAGTGACTAAAACCAATATTATTACTTGCTTAAGTAGAGCAATGCATCCTGTTGTTGTGAAGGATAAGCTTTGATTGAAAAGGGCTGTTTTTGCAGCTTCAAATAATTCAAAACACCTTTAAAAAAAAAAAAAGAAAAACAAAGTAAAAAAAGAAGTTTTATTCACTTCTAGGCAGCAACTCTTGGCATATTTCCTTGCAGAAGACACTGTTGTGTCCGGCTATTACTCAGCTACTAACATTAGAGACATTAAAGTTGCAGGAAACACAGTTCATCTTTTGCGTAGTTAGAAAGGAGTTGGTTTCCCAATTACCCTGGAAACTGGACTTGCTGCTGGGCAGAAAACCACAAATCACAGCGGAAAATAATAGTTGATATATGAATATCTACCTAAAGGCTAATTAGCAAAACAAACAATGCACGGGAAGATGACCCATATGACGTTGTTTGGAGGAAATTAGTCATCAGTATTCTCTAGCTTGCTTTTGTTTTAAAACATTAAATCACTGCTCTTCACCCAGTTTAGATAAGAATGGGTTAATGCAATCTTGTTGAGGATAAGAAATCAAGCTGTTTTCAAGAGCCAGGCTTTATTTTACAATCGCCTGCTGTTGACCATGTGCCTGTCGACTTCCAAGGGTTAATGCTTCAGGCTAGTCCGTAATTCCTGGTGTTACTGCACATCATGTGGTGCTAAGGGCCCTAGCAAGCATCGGCACCATGAAAGAAAGACACAAGAGACTGGGGGTAGAGTTGGATCAAGTTTGCCTTGTGCAAGGTCCCAACATACCTTCTGCAATTTCCTGCTGTATTCACTGGGTCAGTGAGCATACCTTTAGAAGTTTTCTTTTCTCCCACTTCTGGCTTCATTGCATACTATTTAGGGAGGACAATTAGCTAAACAATGCAGTGAAATAAACCTCTCTGGATCTGAGGTAACTGCAGTGACTCTGATTTCCAGCTTAATTACACCAATGCTCAACCAAGCAACGGTCCCTCCAGCTGTGTGATATACAGGCAATAACTCTGACAGGGGATGTTTACTTCCTTCTCCATCAAGAGGCTACGCGTGAACCATTCCAGAAACAAAGTACTACAGGACGTGCTTATCAAACAAACAAAAAAGGCCATGACAAAAAAGGCCATGAGTCCAGGACCTACTGATGTCAGTGGAAGTTTTTGCTGTTCATTCCACCTTGGCCGGTGGTTTTCCTGTCCCCAGTCCACAGGCAAGACAGGACAGAGTGAAGTTAGTGCTTGGAGCTTTCTGGATGGTATGACTTCTCCTTCAAGGTGGTTAACACCTGTTTATTTTCAAAAGCCAATGCATCCCTTAGTTGTCAATGCATGCTGATCTGAGGCTAGTAGTCCCTTTGCCTCTTCCATTTTAATTAGGCTCTACTTGCTAGCAAATTACCTTGATTGCAGATGTCCACTTTTATTAGTCAGAGATTTAACTAACATGTTGTATTACAGCTTTCTGGCCAGAAAAAGATCCAGACTCACCACTGTTTCACACTAGGCTTCCCCAGGTCAACACATAAGCTCTGGGGGCTTTAGGCAGCTTTGCCCTACATCACTATAGTGCAAAGGCATGTGGCTTACACTGACCCGGAAACTGCTGCCAAAACAGTCCATTTTGATGTGTAAACCAGAAGAAAGGTCACTGTGCTGAGGAGCAGACAGGCACCAACACCAGTGACATGTGCAGGAGCTGGAAAAAGCATCAGCCTCTGTGGGTGAATATGATGACAAGACAGCCTGGAGCTGGGCCGCTTTGGCCAGTCTTAACCTCCACCCCGTATGTTGCTTTGGACTATCTGGTATGGATAATCTGAGCAAAGAGCAACTCTGGCAAAGTTTAGGGGTTGTCAACCACTAGCTTTTGTTTTCATGCTTTTTAAAATGTAACTGTTTCAGTGAAAGAAAAGGAAGAACCAAACAAAGAATCCTCAATCCAAATGCTAAAACTCTGTTTTAAAGCTTTGAGAAAAATGCTATTTTCTTCCCACCCTGCCACCCCAGGAAATGACTCAGTTCTAGAGAAACATTAAAAAAAAAAAAATCTGCTTGTCTGTTAGTATAAAAATCCATTAAGAAACCCCAAAATATGAGATGTGCAGCTGGCTTGGCTGAATGTGTCTCCTAGCAGTGGTCTTCCCTCATCTTGCCTGTTTCTTCTTTGGCCTCCTACCCACAGTTGCATCTGCTCCGCTCCCTCTCCTTCCAACTGCTACTTCTTCAAAAAATCACTGCTACTGAGTCATGAAAAGGCCAAGCTCTTACTCTTTAACCTCATCTCCTGGTGTCAGAATCTCCTGTGGAGCTGCCTCTCTGAGCTTGCCTCCTCTTTCCTCAGCCACAGTCCCCGGGATTGGAAACACAGTCATCTCAGTCCTGCAGGAGTTCAGGACAGAGTCAGGGCTGCTGCCAGCAGACCTACTGGGAACAGGATCTTCTTCCCAGTTTGCCCTGAGGCCATGATTTGCCTGTCCCAGCAGCAGGATGTCTTAAGCAACTACTTGTTGGTTGTACTCCATGAATATATTCTTTAAACCCCATGATTTTCATGGCTTGATAAACAATGCAAATATTTTCTGTGATCACTACCCACCCAACATTTTCAGCCTTGGCCATCCATCAGCCCTACACAAGCCTGGGCAGGATCACACCAGTCCTTATGGATCACCATGCTCCCACACCATGCTGTGGCTGGCTGTGCAGGGATAGTTGTGTGTAACTCATGTAATCACCACTGCTCGACAGGACCCTGGGGAAGGAGCTGCATCAGCCCAAAACAGACTTCTGGGACAGGCTGGATCCGTGCCAAGTTTGGCAGCTTCCCCAGCAGCAGCTGTAGCTGCACACCAGGGCAGCATATCAGGGTAATGGTCAGGCATAATGAGCTTGTAGCAAAGTGTGAGTGTGCATCTGGTGTGGATCACAGAGCTGACTTCATTTCCTTCCTTCTGGCTCCCTTGTCATGCTCTGCCTGGCCATTTGGCCCAGGCCTGGCTGTTTTCCAGCTGGTACCTAGTTTCATCAGGGCAGAGCCACAGATAGCACTGGCTTCCCAAGGTGTGGGATAGCTGGTAATCACTCCAATGTGCCTTTGTGAGCATATTTTCTTTCTCAGGAGCCATCAGGTCTCCCCAATGGCATCTGGAGAACGTCCAGGGCTGACGGAGCAGTGAACAGGCACTTCCTTGTTATACCTGCCTGAACTGGAGACCGCAACCAGTAAAACAGTGAGGAAGACTTCCAGGCCCTTGGCCCATGAGGCTCTCTTTAAAACTGGAGACAGGAAACATTATCTGTTAGGGACTGATCAGTATTTGTACTCTTGTGGCTCTGGAGACTCCCACTGACATCCTGCTCCTGTTATTCTGGGCACAGCCATGGGATTGAAAACAGTCCTGGCTGCAAAGACTTTGCAGTTGAACTCACCTATGTGAATAAATCAGACCTGCCCTACAAACAGACCTGCAGCTAAAGGCTTGGCTCTTCCTTTAAAGCCACGATCATCAGGGATCTGTGGAACCTGCCGACTATTCCAAGCCCAATGTACCCATCCCCAGCCTGGAGGATGCAAATGAGTACCTGGAAGGACAGCAGCAAAGCTGAAGGAAATGCAGTCGCCTTCAGCCCTCCTTTTCCTCTCCAATAGCTCCTCATTTGATGGATGGTTTTACTCTTAACCCCACCACCTTTAGTAATTCCCACAGGTGGCAAAGCAAGACAAACACCAGAGAGAGACAAGGACCTTAACTCAAGGTCACAGTATGCAGGTCCACAGCACAGCCAAGGGCTGTACTCAGGTCATCTGAAACTCAGCCCTGTGCCCAGTCAGCTGAGCAACACCACTTCTCATGCTTTTTCTTCTTCTTTGTGTTTAAATGACAAGAAAATTGTTTTGTCAAAATAATTTTCTAGGGTTTTCAACTTGGAATAAGAAGCTTCCAACCATGCAGACCTGCGTATCTGGAACAGAGTGCTTCTTGTTCTTGAATGGTAAAGATGAAGTTAATTGCCAGGAAGTGGAAACTATGCTATAATATCTTGGCGAAAGTGCATATGATGAAGAGCTGTTTGCTACGCTGGACTTGCAGCGCTAATAACACACATGTGTCTGCTGGACTCTATGCCATCAGGAGTCAGCAGGAACTGGAGGACCTGCACGGTGTTGGATCAATCATTAATCAAAACCTGGCAGCCAAGCCCAGGACAGTGCAGTGAGCAGTCAGCTGGGACAGGCAGAGGCATATGCAGAGGCTCTCCCCAAGCCAAGCACTGCCTGTGCTGCTCCATCCCTGCAGGCAGTGTCAGCCAGATCCTGCACACACACAGACCTGGGACTGCCTGGATATGGCATCCTTCTCTGGACTGAACCAGGGCAGAAATACCTGACGTTGGGATCAGTCGAGTACATGCATCTTAATTAATAAACTGCAACAAAGTGCTTATCAGTTCCTCATTACTAAAGATTATTTTCCAATGTCTGCACCACTTGCAAAACCAGGAACTGGCTGGGTTTGTTCCTCCCTTATTCTTCCCAGGAGGTATATGTGCAGTCAGCACTATTTAACCATTCCCACGAAGAGATGAGCTTTCCTGAAAAGAAATCAGTGTTTCATCTCCACCCAGAAAAATCAGCAGGACTGGATAAAATCTTCAGTTCTGTAAGCCCAGGCGCACAGCTAGCGAGCAAGGCTTGTACAAGCACTTTTGGTCCAGATGAAAGGTTCATGAAAAAAGACTTAAGCCTCCGAGTTTCCGTACTTCCAGTGTGAAACAGAGGATGCCCAGCCTGGTTCTGCTCCCCCTGATCTCTTTCTTTCCCTTTGGCTTCCTGCCATTGTCTTTGGCAGAGCTAGGATGGCTGTGGGAGCCCAGGGAAAGGGGGCACTTTTTTCTCTTGTCCACCAGAGCAATTATTTGTAGCCCTTTATGGTATTTTCCAGCCCTTATATGTTTTGCTTGAGTGTCCCCATACACACAGGCGTATGTCTACACATTTACACATGCACACACACCTACTTTAGATATATATTCCTGCATGTGTACATGGTTTTACAGTGACCTTGGTCTTTCAGACAATGTGTCAGACTCATTTCTGCCATGCTCATATAATTCCATCAGTAAGCATTCAACTCCCAACACTTTTCCTGCAAAATGATGACGCAGAAGGACAGGATGAACACACTATGGGAGTGTAGCCAGCCTAGTGCTTCCTTACACACTGGCACCACAATGAAACTGGGGGGCAATGGGTTGCCAAACTGCTTTGATGGTTGTGTAACACAGCTTATCACAGCTCAGCTCCTAATTGCTGTCCTCATCCAGGAAGGACTCGGAGCACCTACATGACTTTTGCAACAGCTGGCCTTCAGGCCAGGCTCTGGGCTCACTGGGGCTTTGCTTAGTGCATCTGAGTGCCCTGAAGCAGCTTTCAGCATCCTCCCTCCCCCTCTGGCAAATCCTGGAAGCAGTCCAGCCTCTGGAAGCTGCTTTGGGTTAGCAGCTCCAGTCCCCTCCATTGCCTGTACACAGTGTTTTTGTGTCACAAACACGTCCTTCCTGGGCTTCTCTACTACTTGGGAGATGCTGGGTGCTGGAGCAGGTAGATTTTCAGGCTGCTGAGATGGGCTTTTCCTCCTTTCCTGTTCCTGGAACAGGCCAAGGCACCTGGCTTTCATTAGTTTTGGTGCTCTACTCTAGGAAGCAAATTCCAGTTTGAGAAGTACTTTCTGCTTTTCACATCTTGCTTTGAAGAAACTGTTTAAAGAAAAATGTTTTCTCATCCAATGTCATCACCGGTAATGCTGAAAAGCTCCTTTCAGCCTGCCGGAAACCAGCCTCAGGGAGACCTCAACACCTGCTAAAATCCTGCCCTGAGCTGGGGCCTCTACAAAAACTCTCCACCACAGTCATCGTCAGCAGAATTGAGAGCCAGTCCATCACCTCAAGACAGCTTACGAGGCAGCTCCTCCTCCAGCCTCAGCATCAGGGAGAGTGGAAGAGCCTTATGTGAGAAAGTCAGGTCTGAGGGACCCACCTGCAGCCTCACACAGTTGCCAACAGCTGCCTGGTTGGGATGGGGCTGATGAAACATCTCCTTGTGAGCCTGGCAGGACTCCCCTGCCCACCTGTTCTGCACAGGGCTCCACTGCTGTGCACAGCTCATCCTCACTCCTGGTGTGTGGGAGAGACCCAGAGTGCCCACCCAGCGAGTGGAACACCTCTGCTGGTGCACCAAGGCCACGTAAGAGGTTAATCCACCTCATTGCTATCGCTGTCAGTTCCAAATCTCTGTACATGGGGCAGGTACCACACTCCACACATCCACAGAGGCATCTTCTCACCCTCTGGGTGGGGTCACTCCCTGGAGACAAATCCAGCCCAGAGAGGGCTGGCGATGGGAAAGGGAAGGGCAAGAAAGAAGGGGGAAATCATGGAAGCAATGATCCCAACAGGAAACCCAGATAAGAACTAAGTCATGAGAACTCCCTACCCATGATTTGCTCTGTGAGAAATATCCGCTCTCAGCATTGCCAACCTGGGCGTTTTCTTTAACATCCAACACTCAAACCTTCTTCCTGCCTGTACCCGGCATTCCTGCTTCATTAGAACACCTGGAATTTCTGAATCATCTCTGACTTCTTTCACTGTGACAGAATGCCTTTTGATTTCTATTATCCACTGCCCAACATGATAGCATGAGTGGGGATTGCAGCCTCCAACACAGTCCCCTTGAACAAAGAATAAAATAATTCCTTATCAATAATCAGAGCCCCAGCCTGTGCTGAGCTGTGCCTTTTTGCAGTGCTTGGCTCATTACTTACTGCTGTTATTCAGACTCCAGCCCCAGAAAACCTCTGTGGACCTTGAAGATTGTCAGACAAGTTTGCTGCAGGTGACACAGCAGGTGAATGTTTCTCTTTCCTATTGTCACCATGCAGTCAGCATCAGAGGAACAGTGTTGGATCTCCAGCCCTGCATGGGCCCACCTCCCTGGGGAAACTGGCTCTGCATGTAACTGTTGGAGAGGAATAGAGAAAAGTACTACTGATAAACACTGCAGAAACAACACGATACATACGTTAAAGCAAAGCTGAGAGCCAGAGTCTGCTCCTGTGGCTAAAGCATGCTGGTGCTGTAGAGCGGAGTACAGAGTGGTGGGATCATAGAAATGCTGTCACTTAGCAACTGCATTAACACAAGAACCAGAACCAAACGGTCTGAAGTGAGAAATGTCACTATTTTTTGGCACAGCTGTGCTCATATGCTGGAGCAAAGGGAAGTGATTTGAGTCCTGGGATGCTGGTGCCACCTACACAGCCAAGCGAAAGGCCCTTAACAGTGAACAAGGGAGTGAGTACAGCAGTGATTTTTCTTTTAAGACATGAGTCCCACTACAACCTGAAACATTTTGTCAGAGGAATCAGCTCATACAAGTTCTGGGGCACTTTACTTACCCAAAGCCACTGCTTTTTATCCTCAGAATGGTAGCAAATGGCAACCAATCCTCTATTTTTAATAACAAAACTTCACTGCATTAGATGCAAAAATTCACTGTATTAGATGGTGCTACAACTGTGTTTGGGAGGATGGGTCACATTAGTGTTAACTACATTCCTTGTTCTTTTATAGCCTGCAATGCACAGACAGAAAAGAGGCATTTTAAAAAAAGAATAAAGATCACTTGTTGAGTGGATGGCCTTGTCCTACACCAGAAAAAGTTTTATCTTCTCATAATACAGGAAAAACGACAAAATACAACACTGAGCATTGAAGGTGCTCAGAATCATTAATTGATAGCTTTGATTCTTACAGCAATTATTTTTGAGCAGGGATGATTAGTCATCAGCTGAGGAAACTTCATAAGGTGAAAAGAGGTGTCTTTCCTACCTGCCCTATGGGCATCAGCCCATCTGTCCCAAAACCAGCTCTCAAATCAGGAACCAGGCTGGAAAGTAGAGTCTGCTAGAGAGGAAGAGGCTCACTGTTAAAGGGGAAATGAACTTGGTCATGACATTCATAACCCCAAACATCAACATTTTCTGTAATGCTTTTGTTTTTCCTTTCCTTATTTTGTGTTTGTGAAAACATCATCCTAGCGGAGGGATTTAGGATTTGTGCTTACAAATAAAACAGACTACAACTTGCCTAATGGGAGCAGTTCAGTTTTACATGGTTGTCTCTTGACATGTTTACACAGCTGGCCAGATACCATTAAAACATATTTTCTCAGGAGGCAGAGTGGTCTAGTGGAATTAGCACGGGCCTAGCAGTCAGGAACTCCCATGTTGTGATTTTGGTTTGGTGCACAGTGTGACTGTGTACGTCAGTGTTCCAAAGCTACACCTCCTCTTTATGGCGTGATGCTGAAGAACCACACTAGTCCTGGGGTGGAAGAGGATCAGAGTCCTGATGTGGCACCCAGAGCTGGAAACACCCAAACGAAGACTCTGGAAGGATGGATTGGCCCAAACTTGCTGCTCCCTCTTCACCTCTGGTGGGTTTGGGTTAGGTAGAATCAGAAATGATGCATTCCTGATGATGATCAGAAATGATGCCCTGAATCAGAAATGATGCATTTGACATTGTCCTGTGCAGGCTGTCCTGATTCAAACTGAGATCATCCATAAGCACTTGGACAGCTTGTCCCTCTTCCCAGCAATGAGTACAGCCTTCTTGGAGACAGCCCTAGAGCTTTGCAGATCCTTAGTGAAGTGAAAAAGCCAATGAGCAGCAGTGCTTTTAGCTCAGGAATGGCTAAAAAGCATCCATTTCCAAAAAGCTGGTGAACATATCCAATACTACATCTGAACAGGAGCTTGCACATCAATGGGATCTTAAGTACCATGGGATGACTGGCTCTAGTTCTAGCACAGACTGTTAAAAATCAAATAAAACCTAAATTGATATAATTTATAGTTCAATTACTGAACTAGGGCTTACACTGTGACACCACTGAAACTTACAGCCTTCCTTCTTAGATTCCTTCAATTCAGGATACTTTTGCCACAGCATCGAGGTTACTGAGTAGACTTCACATTTGTCCTACAAACTGCATGGACACCAATCCATAGTTCTGGGTGATGATGATGGAAATAATCCTATAGGAAAACATTTTAGCTGGTAGCTAAATTGTGATCTTACCCATTAAAGATCCTCCTTATTTAATTCTTCCCCTGGTCACATCTGGTAACTGTTGTGTCTGTGTTTCACTCTGCTGCTAATACGGGTTTTATCTGATGGGATATTGGAGATTCTCCAGCAAAACAACATTCCAAATCAGGCAACAGCTATTGTGTTACATCAAGATGGCCTCTCTTTCTCAGTGTCTCAGGGTTTGTAATAAAAAGGCAAAGTTGTTTGCAAAATTCAGGTACTGGCTATACTGATAGACTGTATCTGGGCTTCTGTCAGCAACTTGAGTCATTTCAGAGAACTGGCCTGCTCTTTAAAGAAGGATGGGTGTGAGAACAGCTCAGCAGCAGAACATCTGACAGGCGGTGTGGTACGGAGCACTTTCCCAGAGCTTCTGGATATGGAGAAAGGATGCGTCAGTGGGTGAGGAGGTGGTCACAGCCCAAGAGTCTTGCGGCTGTGTGTGTTCAGTCCTGCCTGGCTGACGGGGCCACACGGACCTTTTAACTGGCTCAGGGTCAGTGACCACGTCAGGGTCTTCGTGCTTCTCTGACACTGTGGCTGTGCTAAGCGCTGGAGCTGACTCCAGCGAATCCCAGGAATACTGAAGCGAATCCCATGGACCTCTTGAGAAAGCAGGCTCTCCCCAGCTTGAGACCTGGTCAATCAAGGCTCTGTCCAGCCAAGGATGGGGACAGAGGGACCTCTGGCAACCTTTTCCCACACTACATGAAGTCTCTGATAGAAGATGTCCAAACTGCACCTCCTGAGCCATGGGCTGTGGCTGAATCTGGTGAGGAACAGAAGGTGGAAACCATTTCAGTGGCATTTCTGGCACAGCTGAGAACAGTACAGTTTCTACTGCAATTTCATAGGTGACAGGGAATCAAGAAATCTGACAAATGCAGCATTTAGTATGTACTCTCTCAGAGAAACATCTGAAATAACTA
>VZRN01001468.1:3642473-3744391 GCA_013397935.1 Dasyornis broadbenti | reverse complement strand
TTTTTTTTTTTTTTTTTTTTTGAGAGAAACACTTTCTCTTCTGGATGGCAGACTTAAGCAGCAAAGAAATTTGTGCATTCAGGGTACGTTTAACCCACTTTTAGAACCTCCTGGAAGTCAAAGCTATTAATGGACTTGTTGCTGAAAGCTCAGCTCCAGTGTTTTAAATGGCTGTGAAACATGCTCCTGATGGAAGAACAAGTACAAAACCAAGAGGAAAGCAGGAATCTGTTATCTGATATTCCCACCCCTGCTCATAAAGTCCCCTTTTTCAATGCTGGAGTCTTGGCTGGTGTTAAAAAGAGTCTTGTAAAATTGTCTTGACACCTTATCAACATTAGTACAAAAATCCACCCACCCTTCACCAACACAGTGGTGCAAGGGACAAAGTGGGGATTTTATAAACCTGTCAAAGGAAATCTGCTGTCTGAGCTCGACACTTCTGTGATGAAGTGTTGTCTATCTATAGTGATCTATAAATATCCAATGTTACCTTTCATTGAGTTAAGATTTTTGCCTTTTAGTAGCCTTATTTATATAATTTAGTAGCCTTATTTATATAATTGACACTTGCTCCAGTGGGTTTGCTCCAATATTTCATTACCAGCTGATATATCCAGGTCAGCCTTGGCAGGTTAATGCAGTACCCCACTGCCTCAGCAGGATCTGAAAATTTAGGTCACTTCACATAACTTTGATGAACCTTTAGAATTAAAGTGATTAAAGTGACAACTTCCATTGACTCCCTGCTGAGGTCTCCAACCTTAAATCACGGAGGTCACAAAAAATATGTGAAGAATCTAAATAAACTCCAATTCAGAACTCCTTTAGATTAAGCATCTCTGTGCAGTGGGGGCATCAATATGGCTTAAAGGAAGTGCACAATGCTTCATAGTTTCTGAATAATTAAAACTTTTCATAGGAATTTCACATATTTCAATGCATACTTTTTTTTTCCTCAACCCCACCAAATACAGTTTTTGCAGAGACAGCAGAAAAGATAAGCACTTCAAGATACCAAGGTATCAGTACTGCAAATTTTTCATAAAACCGCAACCACCTAGTTTCAGGGTTTCATAGATCAAAATCAAGACATTTTTCAGTCAAAGGGTTTTGGTGATTTTCCATGCCATATCAGAATGGATGTAAACATTTCAGTGTTTGAGCTTCGTGGTACAATGACAAAGATCCCTTCCTATGTCACCAAATAAATCATTGGGCAGGAACTTTTCCCGACTGCACAAGACAATCACGATGACACATGGGCTTGGTATTAGAGGCCATGACTCCTTGACACTGCATAAAATCACTGCCCAAACCCAGACTTTCTTTCACTATAGCCTGATTTTTTCCATTTTGGAACAGGAGCCATGCAGGAGCTCTGGTGGGCTGAGCAGTCACACCCTGGAGAGCACTGGGGGTAAAAGGGAAGTCCAGGAATGCAATCCCACCTCTGCAAGCTGTGTCAAGGAAACTCTATGGGCACCTTATGAGTTGGTGTTTCCAGGTTTCTCTTATGCAAGTGAGTTCCATGCTCATTCCCATTTCCCAGAGCAGAGCATGCTGGAGCAAGCTGAGTCCATCTGTCCCTCACATCCAGGGACCAGCCTGAATTACCTCAACCAACTCTAAATTTTCAGAGTTCTCTACACTTTCTTGGTGGCTGGAGAAGGCAGCAGTAGGTAACACAAGGAGGATGGGACATATCCATTAACAGTCCCATTTTAAAATGAAAATAATTTAATTCAGCAACAGCAGCACTGTACAGTGTTGCCTCCTGAGGACTTTTGGTCTGAATTACATGAGCCAGAAACAATGTAACATTTGTTTGAGTGTGATTTACATGAAGGAAGGAAGCCCACAGCATTTACATTCCCTCCATGAGTCACGTTTTGGTATCCCTGGGCTGTCACACACATTTGGCCCTGGATGAAATGACATACAGGGAGAGGAGGGCTGCTTCTGAGACAATTCCACAGGACAACTCCTTCACTGAGTAGGAAGTATTATTATCCAGCCTTTGCCCCCTGCTACATGCACTGCAAAGAAGGCAGTGAGTCGTATGTACACGTGCCAGGGCAGCATTTTCTCTTGTGTGTTCATTTAGCAAATGTGAGACCTCAAACTACAAAGCAAACAGCAACTCAGGTCTTCAAAATCCTTGTTCCTCAGTGGCAAGAGGTCTATCAGGCCAGTAATTCCAGGCGTTAAATGGAAAATAACTATCCTGTGATTTTATTTTGTAGACTTAAAGCCGCTTCGCATCAGGGCCACACACAGAACTGCTCTGGGCTCCAAGGGAAGGGTCATTAGCACAGCAGCCAGGGATGGGCAGTGACTGGCGGGAGGCTTTGAGAGCCACCCAAAACATGTTTGGGATGACAGAATGCACCAAAGTAGTTCAACCTTGCACTGCTCTTACATTTCAAGACCTCTTGTTTTTAAAAATGTTCTCAGTATTTAAATCCTCACCTTCCTCACTGAAAAGAGGGACCTGCTATTTCTAACAGGCAGCAGGACACCAAAGTGTTTGGGGATTCAGTCTCCTCTAACAAGGGGTGTGTGCACTGGGGACACCTCCCAGGCTGCAGGGGGGACTGTCTTCTGTCCCCAAGCTCTGCCAGCACAATTGTCATTACAGTGGTGTGTGTACAGCCCTTACACTTTTGTCTACAAAAACCATGGCAATGTACTTCTGCACTACTGCACTGTCCAGGGGGGAGCCTAGCAGTGACATTATTTCCAACTGGGTCCCAAATGGCACATTTTGTATATTAGTATTTAGTGCCAGTCTATAATTAGAAGATAATTTTTTTCCAGAGCTAATGAAAAGATGCCCTAGCAACCCCTGGATCTGATCCCACATCCATTAACACAGCTGAAGCAATTCCAATTCATTTTATGTGGGACAGACCATGAAGTTTGAAGAAAGATGCTGCCAAGTATTTTCAACCAGGAATATGCTGAAACTTGGTAAAAAAGGATGGAAGAATTCATCCTGTATCTCTCCCTGTTATATACAACTTGGAGAGAAACTGGCAAAATTAAATGATTAATGCTTCCTGAACCATGTTGGTATTTTGATGGCAATATGGCTAAGATGTAACTCCCATGGAAAAATTAAGAAAAATATATTTCTATCATCATAATGAAGACTCAACCTGTTGTTATGAACCATTAGTGTCAGTTTATAGACATAAAGATGGTTCAGTGCAGGGACACAGTGAGCCTTAGCTGCATTTCTTCCCTGCATGCCAGCCTGGGTGGATTTCTACCATGGTGTCCTGCCGAGATGCAGTGACCATCAGTCACCAAACGCATGGCTCCATTCCACATCCAGCATCTCCAAACCCAGATTCCACACCAAAATCAGTATCTCCCAGCACTACCACACCCAGCTGTCACCACAGTGCCCAGAAGTACCCTTGATTTAGCACGTGAGAGCACAGCTAATGATGACCCATATGAAAGGAGTACTAAGAGGGATCTTAAAACAGCCCAACCACACTGTAACCTGCTTGGCATGGCTGCAACACCCATTCTCTGTGTGCCTTTCTGTTTGGATAATGTTCTTCAAAAGCTACTACAAGTCTATTAAAATGCACCGGAAAAGCACCAAAGAGCTGCCAGGATGAAAGCGGCTGCACTTCCAAATGGGTCTGGCACATGCCCCGTCATCAAAGACGCTCAGCAGAACCTGAGCAAATGCCAAAAGAACATCACTTGGTTGAAAATCCAATTTTCACTGCAAAACAGCACGAATGGCCCATTTTCACTGACCAACCTGTGTCACTGGGATAAGCACATGGTGAGCAGTGCCCACCAGAGTAGGAGGGCTGGTGGCTGCATCTGATTAAGCCCATCCCAGTGCCCCAGTTCCCAGCCGGGTCCCAGCAGAGCCCACGCCTGTTCTCTACAGCAGAGCCCTGAAAATGGAGTATGAGCTGTGAAAACACCACCTACCCTGTGCCAGGAATGCAGGCCCTGGAGCACACTGTCCTCAGCTCCTCCCATGGCCCAGTCACCAGCTTTTTGGATTTATGAGCAAGGTAAATCCTACTGACAACCTATCAAGTCGGCAAAGAAATAACAATATAAATGCAATGAAGACCTACAGTGAAAGGCAAATGTGTTTTATACAGGCAATCTGAAAAGGTCACCAGAATGGTTGTGGCAGGGATATAAGTATTTTCAACTTTGAACAATGAGACCAAGAAGTGGATAAGGAAACCACTGTGACACCACCCTAGGGAGTGAATAAATACTGCCCCAGACCATGAAATAACTCTAAACCAATTGCATTGTAATGAAACCCTCTACAATACAGACACCAATTCACACACCTCAGCATCTTCAGTAGAACAGGCTGTTAATTAATGTTTTTCTGGAACACTTTTAAAAGTTGAGCTCTCAAGCTATCATTCCTCTCCTGCTCCCTCTGGACAGCCTTTACAAGACAGATAAAAGGAGAACATCCTGTCCCGAGCCACACACCACTGGAGGAGATTTCAAAGACAAAGATCAATGCCTCATCTTCTGATTTTTGGCATGAATCTTATAATTCAGGGTTATTTCTTACTTGACGATTCCCAACAGCTTATTTTACTTATTTATAGAAAGACAGGAATTAACAACAACTCATGACATTTTTATTTTAATGAAATTTAAAAAGGCAGTTATTAGTTATACATACACACAACTGATTCTGTAGTTGTTAGTCATAAATATAGAACATTCAGAAGTACAAAATACACTTTATCCACAGCACAATTTCACATCAATATGAAGAGTTTAAACAGATATGTAACCAAGTGCCTAACAATGACAGAAGCCCATTTTTGGAGTTGTTTTCTTTTTCTTTTTTTTCCTCTCCCTTTTTTTTTTTTTTAAGACCATTAATCTACACAAAGTAATCAGTGCCCACAGTCATCAGTTTCATGAAATGCACTCTGGTTTAGAGTAGGAAAAGACTGAGCTTTTAAAGACAATTAGATGCCATCACCTTTTCTTTGCTCCATTAACAGCAACAAGCCCAAGCCCACATTCTCTTCTTCTCACAGTTAACAACTGTGAAAAATGGAACTCTGGCAAAAATCACCTGAAGCCAAACTTGAGCATTGCTAGGGAAAGTGAAATATCTGAACTAGAAATTAGTCCACTCGATGCCTTGCAAATGAAGAGCAACAGCAGTATGACACCGATAAGGCATTAATGAAAAAATGGCTGTATTATTCTCAAAAAAAGGGTACACCTATGTATAAAAATATATGTCATAGCAATTGGGCAAATCCAACACTATTTAACACTGTGCTGAAAGTAATTGAGAGTTAAAAAGGCAGTTCTGCAAGAAGTATTTACAGTTTCATACTGTACTTCAAAAGAAAAGAAAAGGCAACAAAGCTACAAATGGAACTATCTGGTTAAAGCATCACTGTAGGTACTGCCAGTAGCACTTGTACAAGTAATGTAATGGAGTCTTGGACTGTTTGTCTAAATAAATGAATATAAATATTTTAGTATCTAAAATTGTCTCAGTTTACATATCTGCTCCTTGAAATAACTCACCCAGACCACCACTATTTGCAGTTTCTTGCTCCATTCGTTTAAAACCGAAAGGATTCAGTTTCAAGAAACATTGTGTTTACAACAGTTCAATCAGAAATCACAGCTTTGTTTCCAGTTTAGAAAAAAAACCACAAAAAGAATGAGAAATCCACCACCTACGAAATTCTGGAAACTGGAAGCCAAAGTGCCAATGAAGCTACACTGACAGCACGAAATAAAAACATCAGCATTCCCAATGCATCTTATAAATGCAGCTATAGTGTAAGTTAAGTGGCTTTAGTAACCAAACACGTGACAAAAAGATACAGCACAGCCAAGGCTAAACAGCTTTGTCAGCCACAAGACCTGGAGCAGCTGTTTGGGAGGAGCAGCCCGCAGACATGGCAGGGCAAGGGCACGAGCAGCACGAGCAAAGCCTCACCTGCAGCGTTTGCTTGCTCACAAGCACAAAGGTGCCCAACTCATTAAATGCTCTCTCCTCTCTGGCTTGGGAATGGCAACCCAATGCCTCCCACCTGGGCTAGGGGAGATGGGATGGCCACGAATGGTGGAGGAGCAGGGGAAGGGTGGAAATGCCAAGAACGAAGCACTGGCTTGGGATAGCACAACAGGAACTGGGGATGGCAATGGCTGAAAGGGAAAAGCCAAACTTGGCACTAACCAGACTGCCCTTAACAGAGCAGCCATCGCCTTTCCCAAGCAGAACGGCAGGAGGAGTCCACAAGGTGAGAAGCAGTCCATGCTCTGATCCCTCAGGTGTACTGACTTAAAAAAAAACAACAAAAAAAGGAGAGATGTGCTTAAAATTCTTCTAACAGTGCACTTCTAACTGCACAACCAAAATCTGTACACAGGAAGCCTTCTCCAGTAGTATAAAACCCATGACACACTGAGGAAGTTATCTTTGCTGATGTCAGGAGAAAGAAAATTACTTTAAAACCCTTATTTTTCAATTGAATTCAGGAAGTAAAATAAATTATAAATATACTTAAAGCAGTTTGTTGGGTAAAATGAAACAGAAGAACAGCATTTTTTCAATTCATTATTCACTTTATGGAGAAATTTATAAAAATTTCAGAAGAACTGACATTAATTATGTCAAGCATCTTCTGTGCAAAGACATAAACTGCTCACCTCCCTCATGATCAGCCCCTTTCAAAACCCTGCAGAGACACTGAGCACCTCACTCACTGGTGCAGCATTCAGGCACCTGTTAGAGACACCAGTGAATTTTATTCTGAGGCAGCAGAGCTTTGCCTATCCGATTCCACGAGCAGTCATTCATTTGGGCAGTGTGAAGGCAAAGGGAGATGGCTCCAAGAGAATAAACATCCATGTATTTAGAAGAAGAGTGCATAAGCACATGGCTTGCTCACCTAAGATGGTATTTTCCTGATCCCTAGGGGAGAAGAGATATGAGGGTTTTTGTTTGTTCTCAGTGTGATTTGGTGAGGCAGGCATAGACCAGGAGATCTGAAGCCTCTCCAGTTCCGCATCTGGAGATATACAAAACTGTCCTAAAAAAAGAGTCCCTAGCCCTCTTTGCACATAGGGTAAGAGACTGGTCCCAGGTTTAGTGAGAGAAATAATAAGAAGGACTATTCCTGGCTACTGAACACTACACGCTGATCTGGGAGAAGGCTGGGACAGCAGTGTCAGGTGGGCACAGCCCCAGCTGTGCCAACTGTGTCCCTCGGCCACGCTCTCCATGAACCCTGCGTGGCCAGAGCGGGCTGCGGGGCAGGGCCTGCCTGCTCCCCAGGATATTATCCCAACAAGATGGACTGCGGTGATGTGCACCATGTCCCCTCTCAGAGACACCCCAGATTTCGAGAGGGGCTAGGAGAAGGCAGACTTAATCCTGTGAAGTCTAAGAATCACTGCGCACATGAGATCTTCTGGATGAGGGCCATGCCCTGGGGCTGTTCTTTCAAGGTCCATGATGGTCCCTAAATGTGCAAAAATTGAGGGAAGCTGCCCCTTCCTCCTCTGCAGAAGAGAGCTACCATCACCTAACCTCTGAGGTTATGAACAACCCGTATACAGCAATTTGGGGCTTCATGAGCAATTCCTTCTCCTCCCATCCCAGAAGAAATGATCAGGATAAATTCCTTACAATCCAACCTCTGTAACTCATCATGCATATGAACTCCTGAATAAAAAGATTCCTACCACATCTCTGATGAAGACATATGGCAGGTGACGCCCAAGAGCAAGGTGATTAACTTACCTCTGTGGAAAAGCATATGGCATTCAGAGCAGTCAAGAGTCGTCAACAAACTTGGAAAGCTGAAAATCCCATATTTAACAAAACAGGGTTAACAGGGTCTAACAGAAGCATTTGCTTGGGAATCCAAGCAAAAATTCAAGTTATCACTCTGTATGCAGTGGACAATAGTCCAATCAATATCTATTACCAACTCACTCTAAAAAAATTATACACTACAAAACCATCTCACTGCTTGCAGCAAATGAGCTTGAATGATTTCCTAGTAACAGGCCACCACCTTGCACTGTTAAAATGTGAGGTTTCACAGTATAAAAAAGTACTTTACAGAAAGGAAATGCAGCTAATATAGAAAATGCACTCTCAATGTGTTTACAGTCATTTTTTAAGAGGCAATGTTTTTGGGAAAGCAAGAACAATAATAATTAAAGCAGCCAGTGAGAAATGTACAAGGTTATAGGCCTCAATTCAGTGCAAAACCAGACTAATAGCTTATGTAAGTAAATGTTTGTTCCGAATAGAGAACCACCTGAATTAAAAGTAAGAACACCTATGTGAAGTGATGGAGACTCCTACGATATTCAAATCCTTCACATACATCATCAACCTTTTCAGTACACTCCAGAATGGACCCTTTGTAAAGGCAAAAGAAACCAGTACAGGAAATCACTTCATACAGCACAAGATATACATAAAGTACCAAAATGTACACACATTCAAGTTTAAGTTAGAAAAGGCAGAGCTGAATCTTCTGGTGAGAGAGGCCTACATTATGTTGCTTAATCTCAACATTTAAAGTGACCTAAAATCTACAAGAATCAAAGAAAACAGAATATTGTGTCTGCTTTCAGAAACTTAAGCTTAAAGCAAGGCATCGAAATTGAGCGGTAGGCACTGTAACAAGACATGACCTTACCTTTTCTCTGTTAGTCTTTGTTACTTTGTTATCTATTGAAAAATGACCATTCAAAGGAAATATTATGTATCATTCACATTCAAATATTTGAGACTCAGAGATTTTTTTTTTTTTTTAAACAAGCAAAATTTTTATCTCTGAGGTAGATGACAATAAAATAAACAAAAAATAGAGCTGTCAATGAACCCTAACAAGTGCTGGAGCTCCTGTCAGCACTGATGCACCCCAAGGAGGAGAGAGCAAGCTCTACACCACTATCTGAAACATGAGAAATGTGTCTTCTGGTTTAGTAGCTTCTACAGAAATGCAACACAGAAAAAGCAGCGCCAAAATTACAACGAAATGGCCTTGGAGAAGAAGAACTTCCATTTCTGCTTCGCAAGCTACTCAGAAAATGGTGGAAACATGCCCAGGTCAGCAAAATCTTCAATGTTGTAATTGCCAGTACCCTGTGTCGGATCCCCTGGCATTGGCAGCATGTCCTGCATGATAAGGAAAAATCAAAGCGTCACTTGCTAACATATTATCCAGACACAAACAGTTTCCTGTTCATCTTTTCAGTGTAAAACCAGAAAAGGCCAAGTTTAGATAAGTAAGGTGAAAACCAGACCTGTGCAGAGCTGGACTAAGGTTTATGTGCTACTTATCTTTTGCTGGATTGTTTCGGAACAAGAGGTGGGACTTAAACTGAGCAGAAGTTTTGGATTGTTCCTCTGAATAAAACACATTTGAGCCGCCTCCTACTCCTCCCATACTGAAACAGTTCCCCTTGGAATGCGTAGCTACCTATGGAGAGAAGCAAACTCTCTGGTTTCACTGCATGGGAAGTGTGCAACCTCTCACACCCTGGAGCTCCTGCTGTGTAAGGATGGGTTTGGGCAAGGTCTCACCGCCTCACCAGCACTCTCTAGGCAAACAGTGCTCTGTGGAACACCCAAGACTGGACATCCACTCCAGCTAACAAGATGCCCAAGTAGCCTCCATGAATGCACACAGGCAGAGGAAATAGCAGGAACTTCCCAGGAGAAAGGGGATTTTGTGGTAATTGCTCTCATGTGTCGAGCTAAGCAAGGTCTCTGCAGGAGGTTTCAAAAAATACTCAACCTTTCTTCTCAGCCAGAGACTGAAGCCACAGGGAAAAGATATCCCTTGCTGGGAAAACCAGAGTTTACGCTTGCTTTTCCTGTTAGTCCTTACAATAATAAGCTCTTACCGCAAAGCCAAGTCTTGCCAGGGATGGCTCTTTATCCTCACAATAAAACAAAACCAAAAAAACAAATAAGAAAGCTCATGGGATCTGCTCTGTGAAAGAACAACTAAGAACTGCCGCGTACTGGGAAGTTCCCCCAAAATAAAGACTGATTAAAATCCATCTGAGGTCTTCACAGCATCCCTGTCAATGTGGGAAGAGAGACGGTGAACACAACTGGAAGTGTTTGAGCTGTCAAGGGTCAGCCTTCATTTTCTGACCAAAACCTGAATTTATTTCATGTTTTCCTACATTCTCTACCAGCCAAAGGGAAGCTGTAGCTGCCCCCTCCTGTCTGCATTTACATCTCTGCAGCCATTTCTGCTGCTGGGGCCTCTGTGGTGAAGTCTCCTCAGGCAGAGATCCAGGCAAGGTCTTCTCCTGAGTCTGCCTCTCTCCTTAAGTTCAGCTAACCCACGGCTGGCTTGGGGCACGAACAATCCAAGAAACTTCTTGGGTGCCTTTAAACTCATCCAAGTTTCTTATCACATCCAGCTATTATCCTAATTCCCTCCAAATGCACGCTCACCTCCAAGAGCTCTGCAGATAAGCCCAGCTCTCCTTTTATCCCATGGTCATCCTTTCCACTAACTTCATGAAAAGTTTGTTAAGACACAAGCAAGACACTGCTTGCAGCCCTGTGTTTCTGTCAGCCATCAAACCATGCTGTCATCACCTCCACTGAAATTACCCTGAATATCCTTCTGGATAGCAATTTAACTTTGCTAACACAAAGAGATGCAACAGACCAGTCTTGGCTGTGCCATGGGCTAAGAGCACGCAGACAGGCAGTTGTTCCAGATGAAGTGCTGTTGTTTGCTCTTGTGTGAAAGCAATGGTTCACCCACACAGGAGTATTCCCATGCTCACATCTCTTCTGCAGCACTCCTGTGAGCAGCCGCACACGGGCCCAGTCTTGCAGGTGAACTTGTTTTCCAAAAGATAAGGAGGTGCCCCACTTCTAAACCTTGCTTGGGGCTTCAACTTTCTTTCCTGCATTTATCTGCATTGTTTTCTTGCAAGTGTCTTCTTCATCTAATTTAAAAACCAGTTATACAAGGACAGATAACTTTATTAGTCAACTATCTGTAGTGAAGGCTCAGAATTATACTTAATTAGGTAGTTGAAGACGATTGTTTACCACTTATGTGATATCTGACCAGGTTTAACCTTCAAAAATTACTGGCCACTATCTTCTATGCAGTATCAGACTCCCTTACTGCTTGAACTATTGAAGAGAATGACATTAATATCTAACTAAACTTGAGATGTCAGAGGCCAGCACTAGGATAAGACAGACACTCCACTTGGGAATACTTCATGGGTCCTCTGTGAAAGGTGTAAGCCCTACGTATAGGGTGCAAAGAGAAAGAAAACCAGCCTTTTACCTCAGCAAAGATGCTGTTGTGTGGCCAAAACCCAAACCACCTCAGTAGCTAAGGGTAGCTAAGAGAATGCAGACCTGTGGCACCATGCAGCAGGAGGGAAGTGCTCCAGGTGCTGCTGCACTCTGATCCTCGAGGAACACAGCTCTAAATCAGAACTGAGGGGTTGTCAGAGGGACTTTGGGCTCACTGAGAGCTCCTCACCTGGAACACCTCGGTCTGGCTGGGCTGCGGGTGCGAGTGCTGGTCACCGCTCTGCTGGTTGTGGTGTTGGCTCTGCCACTGAGACCACACCTCGGAAGGTCTCCCTTGGAACTGCCCACTGCTCTGGCCACCTTCAGCTGCATGGGGAAAGAAAGGGCACAAGTCAGAGAGCAGCTCCTCCAAAACCTGCCTGTTTTGGGGCATCATCCATCAGTGCCTGGATTTGCAAAGGAGCCTTGGAGAAAAGTCCTGAGTGACACCAGCCCCATGGAGGGGTAGCTGGAGGGAGTTTCATCCCCAGAGCAAAGCTCAAGGCCTGGGCTGCACAGCCACGGCAGGTGAACTGTCCAGAGCAAAATGCACAGAGACACGGTGAGCCAGGCACTGGAAGACAATTATCAAGTATCCCCCCATTGTTTTTCAAACAGTAATAAGAAAGTATTTTCCATTTCACTTAATAACTAAACTTCACCATCTGAATGTTCTTTCTCTTCAAAAGACTGAATTCTTGTGGAGCAGTGGGTGCTCAGCTTGCTACTCATCTAAGAGGCATGTAAGCAGATCCAGGATTTTTTAAGTAGATGTGGAAACACTACTGTCAACAGACAACAGCCTTGCTGACTAAATACAGGCATTGCTGGACTGTCTTGTCCTCCAATGATACAGCTGTAAAATGATTTATTTAATATGCAGTTCATAGCAAATTGTTGTTCTGTCAATATGGTGGTACTTTCCAAAAAGTCTGAGGCCATCTACATTTGACAGAGTAACATGAATAGCTTTGTGGTAAATACACTTAAAATGATAATTTCAAGGAGATTAATTTCTTCTAAATAGTAAAAAAGCATGTTGCCACACATTGGTTACCTATTACACATACATTTTTCACAAGTACAGTTAACAGATTACACTTAAGCTGGACTCATTTTATCCTGCATTTCTACAGACTGCCACTGATTTGTAATATTTTGGGATAATCTTCCATTCATTAGTCACAGGAACTCCTAAGAATTAGCATTTTAGAAAGTTTGCCACCAGGCTTATGCTTTTCCTCCAAACATTTCCTTCTCTTCATTTTTTTTTTTTTTTTTAATGTTTTTCTATACAACTGCCCCAGTTATTTTTGCCTGTTTCCCTCTCACAGCAGAGGATAAGCTGTGTATGTCTGGTTCGTCCTGATCACCAGCATCCTCTGCCAAGGGTGCCAAATTTCCTCTGCCAAGCTTCCACACCAGTGCTATGCCAAATCTTTGATAGCCAGAGTCAATCACGTCAAATCAGGCACTACTCAGTCATGACTTCAGAAAACACAGAAACACATGTTTAACACAGTCCCTTTGGCTACCAGCTAAGCCATGCAAAACAGATAAAGGGAATGTTTTACAGGAAAGTAAACAGGCTGTAGTGATGCATTTCTATCCCATTCAAAGTAGATGATTACAGTTCTTCCCTTACTGACATTACCATAACCAGCAATTCAGCTGACTCAAAAACCCTGCAGACATTTTAAGGGCCAAAATAAAATTTTTCTAAGTTACCCTTTAAAAGAAAGCTGCAAGTTTGTTCTGGGGATTTTTTCCCCTCAGAACAATACATTGACATTAACTGAGTGAAGCAAATGATGCTTCTTTTCAGCAGCACAGCTCCTGCCAGCCGGCGGTTGAAGCCATTCGTCTCCATGAAGGCTGTGTTATTAATAGCACCCAAACTGATGTAGGTCAGGAGATGTTTCTCATTAAGTGAAAGGGTTCTTGCCAAGTAGCTTAAGCCTGAAATACAAGGCTGTCTCATAAACAAATGTACAATGCCTGGTGGAAATGGAAACGGAGGCAGGAATAAGCTGTGTGGGAAGAGCTCCATCTCAATGTCCTTTTTCTAGGCACAGGTCTGCTCCCCAGGGACAGGAGAAAACAACACACATTAGCACACTGCTACCTGTGCTTTGCGAAGTGCACATTATTATCAGCTAGTGACATTTTTCATGGAAACTATTATATTTTTTACTCTCAAATATTATTTTTCTGGTGGAGTGCAGAAAATTTACCAAGGGGTTACCTACGGGGTCATGGTCTGAAAGCCATCAAATTAGCATGTAATAGGAAAAGAAAACCATTTCAAACATGGCACCTACTCTGATTAGGTTAGTAGCAGTGGGGGTACAAAATAAATCCTGTTTCCAGCCAAACTCCAACATGCAATCTCTGTGCAAGAAGATATCGCCATGAAGAAGACAAAAAATGAAAGAAAATGCAAATTTGTGCCTTTTAAGTGTTCTTATAAGAAGTAGAAAGAAATTGAACAAGCTGACAATTTGGGAGGATAGTTACTAGTGATACAAGCAACTTCTGAACCTCTCATGACACCATTTACTAAAAAAAATTAGAAAGTTCCCTCATGTCATAAAATGACACAATATTCTGAAGAGTGTTGGATGTGGAGGAGATGCAGCATGGAGGGAACAGATCTGCTCTGTCCTCTCTACTCAGTAGCAGAAAGCAAAACCTTTCACCACCTGGGCTTCCCAACCGACCCACCAAAAGAACAGGCTGCTGGAAGAATTTTGATGAAGTAAATACTCAAGAGTTTTATTTCAATGTTACCTCATTTAAAACTTACCAAAGCCTGCACTTCGGTTTGCTAGGCTGGAGTAGGCATTCCCACTTGGAGAAGAGGTGGCTGGGCTTGACAGGGGGCTGTATGAGGATGGATCAGCTGGGTAGGTGTGACTTGTTCCAATGCCAAAGGGAGATGACTGAGCCTTGCCAGACTGAGATGGAATTTGCTGAGGAATAAAGGGTAAAAGAAGGAAAAAGTTTTATTGTTGAGGAACAGCACAACAGAATCACTCTTTACAACATAAAGCAAAGACGAAATAAACTCTGTGGATGCCAACAGGCACTTTTTTCCTGTCTCAATCATATTTCATTTCTGTCCAAGCCAGCTTACTGCTGTAGAAGGAATACAACAGACTGTAAAGCAACACTTACAGTTCTCTTGCTGATTAGCTGACATGTGCTCTGTATCAGAGCTATTTGGAAAACCAGGATTTCCTTCATCACTGTTATGAGGATTAATCTCAAACTGAACAGGTATAAAGGATTCATCTTTATTTTCCAGATGTATTGATTTTGCAGTGCCACAGTAAAATCAGTTTTCTGAATGTCTTGCAGGACATAGGCAGGTCTCAGACCACCAGAGATTCCAGTGCTTGGGACTAAATGGCCAAAGAAGTTTCAAAGCTAATGAGCTACTTTCTCTCCCTGGCTATGAAATACAGGCAGCAGTTATTTTACCCAGTAGAAGGGAAGAAACATTCTAACATTGCTTTAATTGAGCAGCTGAGTTAATTCAAAGGTACTAAAATCCAGTGTGCTGCAATTTCACCTGTCATTCATAATGGCGCTGTTGCAGGATCTCCCGAAATGTTACACAAGGGATTAAACACTGCAGAGGCTGCTTTGAGACGTGTACAACTTGTACACTGCAACTAAAGGGAGTGAAGTGTTCCATCCAAAGTCATGTGCTAATGTGTAGTACAACAGACAGAACCAGATTATAAACCATTTCCTGCATTATGAATAAGTCCAGCAGTCCCAAGAAAAACTCACTGCCTAACCAATCCCAACAGAAATTAAAGGTGATGATATCTCTGGATACCTGTAATGATATGCACTGTTCTTGGCAGTCAATGCATGCAAATGAAGCTGTTCTGCCCTGGAAGAGAGGGACAGGGATCCCACAATTCAAGGGGAAAAGGTCAACGACCTGCTACCCCACTCAGACATACACAAGTCCATGTGGTTGGGCAGGAACCACCCAAGGGCACCGAGGGAGCAGGCAAGAGTGCTCACTGAGCCACCTCCCATGATTTCTCAGCAAGAAAAATTCCTTCACCAAAAGGGTTTCAAGAACAGGAAGAGGCTACCCAGGGAAGAGATTGAGTCACCATCCCTGGAGGTGTTTAAAAGAGTTGTAGATGTGGCACTTGGGGATGTGGGTTAGTGGTGGGATTGGCAGCAGTGGGTTAATGGTTGCACTTGGTGATCATAAAGGTCTTTTCCAAACTCAATGTTCTATGATTTTTGGGCAAATGCAGGGGAGCTGGGGGACGAAAACAGATCCCAACAGGCATATAACATGTGGAAGATGCAATTAAGTCTTCAGTGCAGTTCCAAGCTAAGAAATTGTACATTTCTGAAGGTTTCCACAATGGCAGTGAGAGCTCAGCATGTCACTTCTGCAAGACTTAACTCTATTTTATTTTATTTAAGATGGATGAAAGAATTCCAATTTCCTTACACTTATAGAGAAACTCGGTTGACTTGGACAGAATTTGTGCAGGAAGAGGGATGAGTAATTTGTTTCAGTCAATTTCAGCACCTTCCGTATCATTTAAAGAAACAAGTTAATGTTACGACTGGATTTCATTAACCAGGTGTGACAGATAACCACGACACAATGAGGTCTGGGAAGAATCAGTGATTAATGTGGAAACAATTCAGTTACTGAAAAATTGTTTAGTGACCACCCCAAACATGTTGTTCCAGCCTGCCAAGCAGTGGGAAGTCAGGCGTGATTAAGAGCAGCACTATCAAGAACAAACTTGAATATTTCATACTATTTGTATTTTAACAGTTTCAAACCACTTTTAAAATTGTTACACAGAACAAGAGGTGATTTCTGGGCTAACACTGACAAGAGCAGTGCATCTGATAGAGGTATATGCTGTTTCTGCCAGCACACAGCAGTGTGAGCTACACTGGGCAGTGCTGATGGAGAGGCAATAGGCTGAGCAGGCTCTGCCCTGAATCTATGCCTGGGTTTGTACGTGCCCCTTCTTCCCCCTCCCATAACAGCGGGTAACATTGCTGGGTGCAAGGCCCTGGTCCAAAAAAGATTTAATTCACAGGCTTAAAACTGAAGTAGAAGATCTGTCCTTTTTCCTTCATCCAGTGAACACACAGAATAAATGCAGGACAAGAACCTTCCACTGGGATCAGGGTCAGCGCTGCAACTGCCTCCTCAGTGGACACCATCCCAAACCAAGTGCAGTCACTCACAGGGCAGCTGGCTCACACTGTCACAGCCTGCCAAGGAGCAGAAGTCAAGTACCAATTCCCCCCAACCACAGTTTAATTACACCCACATTATAAATGGGGTTTACCAACTCTTTTGTAAAAAGCACAGAGATTGCAAATCTTTAATGACCATGAAAATAAAGCACTTTAAATCAATACCTGTCCTGGAAATGGTGGACGATTTCCTGTCCAGGCCACCTGGCTCTGGTTTAGCTGCCGGGATATCTGTGTCAGGTTCTGGCCTGTTGATGAGGAAGACTGGATGTCGTTGACACCAGGCACATGCACCACAGATGAACTAAGGGTCCAGAACAGACACAGAGCCTCAGTTGTAGGGCATATTCTCAAAGCACAAATTGTGTTCCAGATACAGAAATACTGACAATACATTAAAACTAATTAATCAATCTATCGTGATAAAATATGACTGAAAACCACCACAAAACTATGAAATATAATGGCTTTCTAAAATGTCAGTTCTAATAGACACAGCAGGCAAAATTATTTTGAATAAGACTTCAGTAGTCTCTTGGAAATGGCTTCTAATAAAAACGGTCCTACACAAGGTGCATGCACACTTAGCCCCACACCAGTGTAACATTTAACACATTAAAAATACTGTTTGCAGAGAGTATTCAAACACGTATTTCATCATAATTCTGTGCTTAAGGTCAACAGTATTTAAGCACGTGCTTAAACACCATTCTAAATAAAGATGGGCACAGAAGACGATACTTATAATAAGCACTTCCTTATTTGTTTCTGCCTGGGAAATGAAGAAGTATGTGCTACACATTAAAAATGTGAGTTTTAATTCCTTTTTTTACTGACTGATGCTAAAGAAGAACATGCAGTTATATACCCAAGCAAAAGAATAATCAAGACAGGAAGTGAAAGTAATGCTGTAGTAGTAGTAGTAGTAGTAGTAATAATAATAATAATAATAATTTTATATATGTTAGTAGTTTCCTAATTCCTGAACTTTACCAGAGAAATTTCACCCAGAAATTTCTAATTATAAAAAAATTTTACAAAGGAACTGCTCCACTTCACCATTTTATTCTCATGGAAGTCTTGAGCAATGGAATCTACACAACCACACATTATGATTGTACTTTTATATGTAAAAACGTAATTTTTACATGCCATATATAAACGAATATAAATGAAGATAGCACACAAAACCACTTTTGTGCATCCACTGAAACAGTTTGTTCTTTTCTCCAAACCCTTCCCTATTGTTTATTTTCACAATCTTAGAGAGAAAGAAGAGAGCAGACTGGGAAAAGAAGTAAACAAGGCTGAACAGAGAGAAAGCAGGAATCTGAATCCTTGGAGAAGGCTGACAGAATCCCTCCCAGAGAGTAAGCTAAATGTGGCAGACATTTGAATACGGGAGTTGTTATCCTGGCTTTCTTAAGCTGCCTAAAAGCAAAGTGTATGTTTAGAAATTCTTTGTAGAGTTTTCCTAATTTTTAAAAAAATATATATTTTTGTTTTTTTACTATCACAGAGTCTCCAAAGAGGGAAATGTAGACCAGGAAGTCCGTCTAAATCTGGCTGGAGCACACAGCAGATGCTGGGGAGGGCTGGCCAACACCTTCTCAGCTGAACTGGCAAGTCCCATCACCTAGGGAGCTTGGACTGTATCTGGAACATGTCCTTTGAAACCAGGATTCTACAGAATAAGGCCTTAGAGGCTGCCCAGGCTCAGTGATAGAATAGGCCAGGCTGGAGATTACTCCAAGAGGACAGATCACTGAGAGTGGAAATGCTGGCAGAAATGCAAGCCATTATTTGACGTAACAGAATAGCAGTAGGGAGAAAAGCTATAGTTAAACATCAGGAATTAACACAGGAAACAAACAGAACACACACCAAACCCCAAGATGGCAAGTCAGCAGCCCAGTAATACACAATATCCAATTTAAAAACACTTTAATTTACTCTTGTATCTCTCCAAGTTATACTTGATTTTAATTTGACAAAACACGCTCACATGGATCTTATTTCTTCCCACTGAGATTATTAGCAATTACGACTTTAAGAACACATTGCTTTAAATGAAATCAGTGTTTGCCAATGTTTTCCAGTTCCTGGAACTGAGAAGTTCTGAATGGCTGTTCTTTCACTTTCACAGTCTTGGCTGGTCTGAACAGGAGAATGAAACTCCAGTAAGACAGTGGTGAGAATGTTCATCAGATCTCTGAACCTGTCCCATCACCTCTCAGAGTTATTTTCCTTTGGGATTTATTGCTGTTTCTCAGCTTTCTCTCAGTTATATTATCACAGCAAGAAGTGCCTACTTACCAGGCAGTATTTTTAAGAGAGATACTCAAATCATCTCAGCTTTTAAGCTGAGACATCACCAGCAGTGAAGTATATGTCCACAGAGTAAAATTCATTCATGTAAAGAAAGCCCTTGCACCTTGGGTTTGTTTTGTTTCCACGAGATTGAAGTGGGATAGTCCCCCACTCTCAGAAACTGATACATTCATGATCTGGACTAAATACCTGAAAGTCTTTGCCGAGTGTCCTGGTTGAAATGGGCTTCCCTGTGAGTAAAGCTGCTGGTTTCCTGCTGTGGATGCAGAGGCCATCATTTTTTTATCTGCTACAAGAGAAAAACAAATCACACACACAAAAAAATAATTTAGGGGATCAGACAACAAAGGAAAACTTATTTAAAGACAACTGCAATGTATATATTAAGTTTTCTTCCCTTCCTCAAGCTTCATGAAGAAGGCCTGTGGAACACATTAGGAATGACACAAAAGGGCTGCATGAAAATTCAGTGTGAAACCAGAAACACAGCTGGTTTGTGTCTCCTTTATACCCTCACCACAGGCTGTGTCTCGTTAATGCCATTGTTTGCATGGAACACCGTGCTGGTTGTTGCTCTGGCCACGCAGCCCAGACCTGGAAGCTACTCCTGACTGGACAGAGCATGGGGAGTGAGGGTTGCATGGCCCCCAGCCACAGACTGAGAGAGGAACAAAGCTTTTCTGGAAGAAAGGTGTGACAGTCTGCCCAAGGGGATGGAGGGATGTCACAGGAAACAAGTATGGTCTGAAGAAGGTGTGATGCACGTGCACCTCTGTGGCTCAGGTGAGGGTCATTTCTGGCACCAGGAAAAGCCCTCCAGCTCCACTGCTGTTACACAGACTGTTTGCACTGAGGTGGCAGCTGACGGCTCCCACCCTGCTGGGTTAAAAAACCCCAGGAAGGGTGTCCAAGAGCCCCTCTCCTACCGAGCTGACTCGCTGCTTTCCTCGGGACAGCCCAAGCAGCACTCACTTTCCCCAACAGCCTGGCAGCATTGCCTGCTCATCTCGGGCTGACAGCCTGCAGCCTCACCTGCACTGCAGTCCCTCAGGTGGCTGCAGGCACTTTGCTTCTGAGTGCCACAAGACCTGCACACCTGAGCTGTGGCAATGCAAAACACAGGTCTCTGGTGGAAACTGCTGTCCTTATGTGGCTTGGGGGAGCCATGAAATAGGATGGGAGCACCCCAGAAGGGTGGAAGACAATTGAGCGTAGTGAATAACACACACAAAGCGATGTCATTAACTCTTACAGTCCACTGCTAATGTGGCAAGTGGAGATCAATCTCTAATTGAATGAAACAAGATTGGGTGAACAGCACCATTTGGTCCCTTAATTGAATTTGCTGGCACTGAGTTATTCCAAAGCCCAGAGAAATCTCACTACTACTTTTCTTAAAATAATTTACAGGTCTGCTACACCCCTCTTTATTCACTTTCTCCATCTCCCCTCCAAGTGCAAAACAACCTGCAACTCACTGATGGTTTTGCAACTATTTGTTGCTATGTACCTGACAGGCCTAGGAATCAAGTCTGCCTCCTCATTTTCCCATTTGCTCTTTTCAGATTCCCACTCACTTCACAAGATGCTCTCCTGGACAAAAGGCCCACTCAGCTCACAAGTAACAGAAGTATTTTTTAGGTGTTTAAATTTTTTTTAGGTTTCCCTACCTTTTAGAGACCTCCTGAGAGTGACTCACCAAAGGCCTCCAACACATACCAGCACTTCTCTGTTACCTAAGTTGTTTTTACATTATGTTTCTAGCAAGAATCTAAGCTTGCCTCCCAAAAGAAAAAAAGTCACCTCAGATTTCCTCACAGGAGCCTCAGAGAGGGAGTGTGGATGTCACTGATGCAACCCGTCATTGCTTGTTCTTTGTAATGTAGACATTTGTAGAAATTCCTCCCTGGCTACCTACTGCCCAGCACAGAAACCAAGGCTGGACTGAAAAACCATGCTGTCATGTTTAAAAAAAAAAATAGGGAGAAATGGGGACAAGGTCTAGAGAAGGCTGTGTATATAGTAGGAAGTACTGAAAATGGATTGGGATACCTCTGAGAAGAAGGACAGATGAATTTGTCTTTTGCTGCAGTAATGTCATTCTTGCACGGGATGTCCCATTTTTTAAGGCCACCCTTTGCAGGGACACCAAACTCTTAGGGTTGGACGAGACTGAACCAAAATCCTGCGGGTGCTTTAGATATTCAAGAACAACTCACCAGAAAAATTGAGAGTGCCCCAAATGAACTGGAATGCCTCAAGTGCAGCAGAGTTGCCATGGCAGCTACCAGGGTCTGTGCCACAGGATGAGGCCAAGACAAAGGGAACAGCTAAACTAATGCAAGCAGCTAATTCTCCTTCCTGAGTTACCCTGAATGCTCTTTAGCCTCTGAATCTCGCCCACATCTCTCTCAGCTGTATTTCTACTCAGGACTTTAGACAGTTCTCTCACCTTTGCTACAGCACTGACCTTAATTTTTTTTCTTCTTTTTTTTTAGTGTCTTACCTGTTTCTCTCTAAACTCTACCACTGTACTGGTAGTGATGTCCCTTCTCCCAGCAGGACAAGTATTTCCAATGTTTCTGCCTCTAGACTGGATCTCTCTCTAAGAACTGCATCATCAGGTGCTTCGAAACACTTACATGAAGCGGTAAAGACAGGCTTCCTCTCCCAACTTTTGAGGTTTTAATCATGTGTGGCCACTACATGCAATTAAAGGGGCTGTGTCAACCCAAGTTTTTACAGAATGGGATCAGGTATCAACATAATGCAAATGTCTGGCAGGCAGCATGCAGGCTTGTCAATATTGGTTTTGGACAGGGTATCTCATCCCTAACTGTGAACCATCCTTTATCATTCAGAGGAAACCTTGATCACAGCTCCCATGAGAAATTCAGAGAGGGAGAATGTTCCAAAAAAAGCACAGTCTGTAAATTGGTAAGAACGAAAAGAGAAATGGCATTTCCAAGAACATAACCTCCCAGCTACCTCACAGCTTGTGACACCCTTAACCCTAACCCCTCCACACAAACAGCTGAGAGCTGCCTGAAAAAGAGCCAATAAGGCAGCCAAAAAGCAAGATGTTCTTGCTTGGAAAAACATATTCTGGTGTTTAGGGTTGGAGTCTTGCTACCTTCTAATGGACCCCTTTAATGGCCTCAGCTGTTGACTTCACTGTTAGAGTCAACAGACAAGGACAAACAGGAATAGCAAAGAAGTCCTAGCAACAGAAGGACAGAATACCAAGTATATATTGCAGTTATAATGTCTTCTCCATTTGAAAAAGCCAATCCAGACATAAGAAACCAACAGAGTGAGAGGTCACCTTCTAACACCCCTGGAGTCAACACCCCTGCAGTCAGATCCTGTGGGTCATTTCCTCCACGCACTGCATGACACTTGCACATTGATTTATTTAAAACAAATGTAAAAATTTCTCTTTTTCAGTGAGGACAGTTAAGAACAATAAACAATCAATGAATTCTTTCACAAGCAGTGGAATTAACAAGCCTGGTTTCCTACAGATATATTTCACGTGATCTCTTCAGCTGCCAGTCTTAGTGATATCTGTCTGTTAGGGCAACAGGCAGCACAGGTTGGGGCTACTTTGAGACAGCTACATCTGTCTGACTGTCTTGACAAGGTGGCTGTTACCTCTTGGAACAGAGCTGGGAAATCCTTTGGGGGAGGGCATCAGTAAGGACTCTGTCCTCACAGTAATTTCCAAGAAATACAGAACAACATATTGTTTCTGAGATTCCTATCACTCATAGAACTTGCTAAGAAATTTAAAAGTTGGGGGAAAAAGAGCAAGGACTCCTCACCACCAGGTAACACGACTGAAGGTGCCTCAACTGACCAGAGAACAAGTATATTATCACACTTCAAGGCAACATAGGCCTCTGAAAGCATTGATACAAAAGCTGGTGATTTGACAAAAAACTGTAGGCTCTCTTAAGACTATATGGAAACTTTCTTAATCCATTCCTATCTAGAGAAATGAATTCATATATTCTGTTTAAGAAAGAACATACATACTTAGAAATGGAAAGTTCTGCTCAGTATATTTAACATCTAGGAGCACTGCCTAAAGTGTCCCTGTGAAATGAGAAGAGAATCAAAACTTGGTGGCTCTGGTGACACAAAAGTAATCCTTCCATCCTTGAATTTACTCCTATCATATTTAGGGGAACACCAACTAATGATAAATGCTACGAAATGTCCCAAAGACTGATGCTGCTTAGAAAATTCCCTGCCATGTTGCAGTTTCTCTTTGTTCTCTTAAAGCTATGCTCTACATCATGTAACTAAGCTTAACACAGTATTAACAATTAAACGTCAGGGACATTCACTTACAAGCAGTTATTCCAGCAAACATCTCAGCAAATCTAGGATCCCTCTCTTGGGAGAAGATAGCATCAGGCTTTTCCACAGATTTCCCACCCTCGTGAACATTAGCTGGTATACTTGGAACAGGCACCTGTTGAGACACACAGAGGAAGGTAATTCCCTCTACTGTATTTGACAAAAAGAAATTCAGAGACAGTCACAATGTACTTTAAGTTTTGCTGAAATCTGCTATTGTTTTACATTTTAAATGATCAGAGGCACAAAAAGAAAAATCTGAGAAATTTCACCTGAGATAAGTCATAGGATGACAGCCCATCTCTTTGATGTACTTCAAGTTCTGCTTGCTGTTGC
This sequence comes from Dasyornis broadbenti, assembly GCA_013397935.1. NCBI lineage: Eukaryota > Metazoa > Chordata > Aves > Passeriformes > Dasyornithidae > Dasyornis > Dasyornis broadbenti. The sequence continues at coordinate 3,720,741 of VZRN01001468.1, read as the reverse complement.
TGAAGTTGTCTGTAAGGGAGACAAAATTACTTTCTTAGAAAAACCAATTAAGATACAAAAAGCAATAGTCACGGTCTCCTGTTTTACACAGGTGATTTACTAAATCCTTTCCTGTGAGATCCATCTGTTTTTACAGCTTTCTCATTGAGAAAACCTGTACCACAGGAATGCAACAAGGCACATGAAGAATTTTGCTGTGATAGCACAGAAATATAGGTTGGTAAGTAAAGGAGGATGGAAAACAATCTCTTTAAAAAGGATTTAAAAATTCATTATTTCATTGTCTTCCTCATGTTAATGAAGAACACACCAGACCCATTCTCTGATTCTGCTGAAAGAAACAGTAAGCTTGCTCTCCAGGAGGATGCCTAATGACAAAACACCTCAGCAGCTGCAAAGTTCTCCAGATGTTTTGCACTTTCTATTAACAGTCACTTTCTGTTGCTTGGTCAAAACAAGCATGAAAACTTCTGGCCTGGACATGCACAGGTAGAACACTCATCTTTGAGGGGCTCTTGGCTCAGTGAGCAAAGAAGATATAACCAACCCCCAATCACGCTAAAGCTCAGAGATTAGGATAACATTGAACTGATGAAATACTTGGATTTGATACTTGTAAATGCTCCTTGACAGTGCTCACAGTTTGTGTATGTTTCTGGCCTCTTTATGAAGGAAAAATCACCCAATGAACGGAAATTACACACCAGACAGACACAATACTTGGACAGGCAGGAACACATGAGACTTTGCAAAACAGTAAGATCATGGATTTGAAACTCTGGAAAATTACAATATATTTTTAGTCACAGGCTTAAATCCTAGATTTTCCTCCAAATCTTTTAAATTTGAAATAGATAGATTCAACTGACAAGGGGCTGAGGGACAAACTTGTAGACAAAGCCAAATGACAAATCAGGCACAAACTGGTGGAAATGTGAGGAATCACTCAAACAAGCTTCTGAAGTAATAGATTTTTGCCATCCCTTGAAGCTTTTCCATAAAACACTTTGCTCAGTTACTATGCTCCATGGCAAAAATCTGTGACCTGCAACAAACAGGAGGTCAGAGTAAGTGGCCAAAAGACTTCTGCAAGCCTTACAGTGTGAGAACACATAATACAGCGAATCACTTTTGTCCTAGGAGTAACATGCAAAAAAAATGCAGTCCTCTAGGTCATTAGAGAGCCGTGGATTTTCCCTATTATTTTAACTAACAGTAAATTCCTAAAAATTGCCTCTGGAATGCAAAGACATTCTTTGTTCACAAGCATAAAATGCACACTATTCCAAGAGAACTATGGGAGGCAATTTAATCATGGGGAATCTATGGGGAAGTTTCTAAATACCACCCCATGGACAATAAACACCCATTAAATCCCGTTGTTAACGTGAAAGCTAATTACACTGTTTCATTTGTTTTTACTACCACCGACTTGGTGCGTGTGTCAATAAACAGCACATTAGGTCTCCTCTGTTCCTTAGAAAGTATGTTTTTTTGATTCAGCCATATACATACAAATGAGCCAAACCAAACAGCACACTCACTTGTTATTTGTTTTGTAAGCACTTCTCCAGCTTAGTGCTCCTTCACCCTTCTCTATCTTTCATCTCTAATACTCATTAAGGTGCGGTACAATATAAACACCACATTGTGTCAGCAGCACTGAACTTTGGGAGCAACCTTCCAAAATCCATTTCCTATAAAAACCAAATAGTTTTGTGCATCTTTACTGAACTCTGTACAAGCTACGCTGCCCTTAATTAAGACTGAAATGCAAAGCCAGGGTAGCATCTTCTGTTGTTGTTGGCTGCTACTGTATAAATAGCTTAAATGGTGCTTGAAACCTGAAGGAAACTGTGCAGCAATTCATGGAGCAGCCAGTCAGGGAGAGCTCAGTGCTGCTGTTGCGATTGCTTCAGACCCTGCCATCTCACCAGCCCTTCTGACAGCTAACACACGCAGGTCCCTTCAATTATCCACCTGCTGGACAGTAAAAATGATACAGAATAAGGGATTATCATCGGTTTGAGCAAAAATCAAAGTGCCTTCTGACTTTGAACCCAAAAACTGTCCTTGGTTTCAATTTCAGTTTCAGGGGTTCAAGGAGTAAATGAAAGAAATTTCCTGGCTCTACAGGATACTCAACACAGCAAGTGAGGTACTGTCTGGGTCAACAAAGGATTCTGTCTGTATTGACCCATAGGTTCCGTATGAAACTGGGAAAGTCCTTGGCTTGGACAAGGAATGGTTCAGCAAATCTGAAAGCTCTGACAGTTACTTCTAATTTACTTTAGTAAATATACATGGAGGAAAAAGGAAGATGCTGTCAAAGTTCTTTTGACATTTGTGAGCATGTTAAGCTCTCTCTATGAAAACTGAAGTCACTGGTCCCCTTTCCAGGCATCACAGTAAATCATTCAAAAAATGATTTGAACTTTAAAATTAACAGGCTGTTTGGTGGGAGAGAAACAATACTACTGCATCCCTACCATGCTATTTTTACGTAATACAGGCACATGTGCTTCCTGTGTCTGGTTTGGACAAAAGCAGAATAGTAAAAGCCTTGAGACTGTGGTTGTGAAATCCTCTTTCAGAAATTCTCAGTATCTCTCTCTTTTAGCCTAGAGCTTCAACTCACCCCTGCGAAAGGATCTGTCTAACACCAGTATCAGACCACAAATGGCACGAGAGCATGAGAAAGTCTTTACCACCACTATCACCAAAGGGAATTTTATCAGGAGAGTTGATCTCTTTAGTATTCTGGCCCATGAGAATTCAGAGCAGAAAGCATCCCTCCCACAGGCTGATTCATCCAGCAGGCTGCTTCCAGCAGTGACCTGTACAATCTCCATCTGACACAAAAGGTCTCGAGACTCAGGACAACCACAGGATTCCTAAATTCACACAGTGCAACACAGGATTTGTAGCTTCCAAAAATGAAACATCAGATTTTCCACAAAGGTCAGAAAAATAGGTCTCTTCTTAATTTTGATGTATATACAAATAAATATATATATAAGACCTTTATATAATCTGTCACCACAACATTATGTTATTGAAACACTTCTCTGTCTGTATATTAAATAAATGCTGATAACAATTATTTTTGCTCTTTGGAAATCGAACAGTCCCAACTACACAGGAAAACATGGTCAAACAGGGGACTCTTCTTTTCAGCCTAACACAGCACAAATGTGAAACGTTAAATGCTTCATTTCTCCAGGAAGTTTCTCTTGGATGACTACACCCAAGTGAAACTGAGAGAAGTTTTCTTTTCTTTTTTTTTGTGCAAAGAACTAACTGAACATTTGAACCTAATGTTTCCTTATCCTTCTGTACCAAAAGCAAGTTTGGACATTTGACTGTTTGAAGCTCCAACGGAATATCTTTATTTAAAAAAAAAAAAAAAAAAAAAAGGAAAAATCCAAAAGAAACAAACAAAAAAAAAACCAGAACAACCAAACCAAGCCAACAAATAACATTAAAAATCAATTAATCCCTCTACAACTGGAATCACCACTGCCCTCTATGGTCTTTCGGGAAAATGCTGTTCACTGACCAACTTGAGCTATTCCATTAACAGACACACACAGATGTATGTACTGTGGCTTTAAACTACCCTAAGTTAAAAAATGATTTAAACCTAGATTTTTCAGCTACATTGTCTTTACAATTTCATGCTGAATTTTTAACTGCCTCAAGCCTGTATTTTATGGAGCTGCCTAGGTTACCACAGGGATAAGCAGATCAAATCTGTCTCTGTGCCTTCAGCTGGGCAGAGGAAGGGAGCCCTGCCTGGTCTCCACGGGCAGCACCTTGCTGGACCCAGAGCACCGTCCAGGAATACATAAGGATGGCCATGCACACCAGGGTTGGTGCCAAACCACCAGTCCCAGCAGGGGCTTAATGAGGAGCTGGAAATCACCAGCTACACCATGACGTACAACTCCTCAGGGCAGCTAGGAAATCAGAAGTCAAAACATGACCCCAAATGTGAAATTAAAAAAAAAAGCCAGAAACAGGCAGGAACTGCAGTACTTTACAGTAAGTCCTCTTTGGAAATCTGAGAACTGGGAGAGAATAAGGGGAAAACCAAACCCAGTCTGAATAATGCATTCTTTCTACTATTCAAAGGCAGGAGTATAATGGGCTGTATCTTGCCCATTTCAGAACACTTTCAACATGACAGGAAAGAGGGAACATCCTCCGTCAAAGTAGCAGCAGGCAACTTCCATATTAGGTCAGTATTTCTGGGTTGTTATTCAAAGCTAGCAAGAGAGATGGAAGCAGAGCCAGGAGCTGGCACAGTCCTATTCATCACAGAGAGTGCTGGGGTGCCAAGCTGAACTGTACAGTGCAGGCTCAGAAAAAAGTATTCCCAGAGACAAAATAACACAAGCCTCCAGTCCCACTTTTTCATCTGTGGCCTCTTGGGAACAAAGTGCAATTAAGCCAGCCTGGGACAAACCTCAGAAGACATTTTTCACTTTGCAGGCCTGTTTTTGAATATACAAATTACCTGGACAAGTATTATGGAACAGCAGAAATGTGGAAATAGCTATTTTGATGCACAGTGCAGAGAAGCTGTCTGATTTCAAGACATACTTGCCTGTTTTCAGTGAGTTTAACTACTCAGTTCAAGCCCAACTTTTTGGGTACGCATAAAAAAAAAAATTGAGGGAAACAACTGTGATGCTGGGTTTCATGTAAGTGAATGCACAGCCCCTTCCAGTCCAGGTATGTGCCGTGTCCAAAGAAGCAAGACAAGGAATGCCCAGAGGCACTTTCAAACTCCATTGCCAAAGCCCCAGGGGTCTGGTTTTGCAGTGGAGCTCTCAGCAGGTACCTCCACCAGCAGACTGCTCATTCAGCATTTCTGATACACGGTCTAACAGGCTGAGATCTCAAATCCAGTAACTTCCTCTCAGCTGAAGATCTGGCAAAAAATCTTTGGTCAGGCCAGAAGCAGATTTAGTTTTAGGAATAGATTAGGTTTATATTGGAAAGAAGAAACATTTATTAAAAAACCCCACACTACAAAGAAATCAAGGCCAGATTAGCTTCTGCAGTTACAGGCTGAGAATTCAGCAGGCTCCAAAAGCATCTCTGCTCAGTTCACAGCAATGAACCTCCACCACAGTCTGAACATGACCTCCTCCTAAGAGGCCAAATGATTTTTGAAAATATTAATTCCAAGACAGGATGATTTAATTTTCCTCTTAAGATAAGGAGCTGGATCATCCCCATACTTAGGGGATACTTTGTTATGTCATAAGAGCAGACACAGCTCAAGCAGGAGAGCCCAGAACTACAGAATGGTATGATCACAATGAACATGGACACAGAATTTTCTTTTGGCTCAGGAGTCAGGCTAACCTTCCTCCAGCATCAGGACAGCTGTTGTGCTGCTGGAAGCCCTGCATTAGTTCAAGGCAGCCTGGACTAAGATCAATGGCCTTGTCTAATGACATAACAGATAAGTGACGTTTCCTTCCCAGTGCAGCCAGGCCCTGGAAGCATCACAGGATAATGACACAGAGAAACAGCTACACTGAGAGATCTCCTGACACAGAAAAGCCCTGTTACAGCCTGCACTGTTACAAAGAAACAAAGGTATCTATTAAAAGATTGGGATGTGCTTACAGTGAAAAAGAATGCTTACAATTCCTTCAAAACCATGTAAGTGAGCACCCAGAAAGGCACATACTTTACGTTAGTGTTGGTGCAGATGATGTATTCGATCTCATCGGAGTAAGGATTCTGAAATGTGAAGCTGCTGGTTCTGATCAGCATCCATTCCCGGTTTTTGGTGCGAAAACGATACATCACAGACAGGACTTGACCTTTCAGTTTCACTACCTGCAAAGGCATTTGGAAAAGTTAATAAAAAGAGGTTTCTACCTGCTGTGCAAATGAACAGTCAACAGCAGCAACTGGTACATTTTAAACTTGAATTACAGAAAGTTACAGATACAGCAGAGGAATTCTTAACTTGGAGAGAATAAGCAAAATCCTATCCACATTTACAGCTATTTCCTTCAGAATGAAATCCTCATGCTTTGTCATAGAAAATGCCATTTTCCAGCCTGCTTATAAGAATACAGACTCAAGACAATCATCAGGTCTTGCTGTTATCCCAACAGTGAAACTTTAAAAATGTTTTAATGTGAAACACTTACGAAGAGATTGACAGAAACCAAACTGAGGATCTTCTAAATGTTTGTATATAAACCATAAACCAATCACTGCAGCTAAACCAAAGCCTACAAGAAACGCCATCTTGAGGTTGACTATCTGCTTCTCTGCTTGGATACCCAGCTATACAATTAATATATTTGATAAATCAGCATCTTAATTTAGGACAAAGCTTAAACACAATGGTGTTTATTTTTCATTTTTTTTAGAAACCATCAGGGGCTGGTCACCCCCTCCTGCACCAAACACATTAAAAGACTCTCTAGGATGGCAAATTGCTAAAAAGAAACACTTGCTTCTGGGCCTTCAGAAGAAAAAAAGAGTGAGTCAGTGTTTGAATAGAGAGAACACCAATAAGCCACTGCCCATTTTAACAGTATTAACAAAAACACAGAGCAAATTCTTTGCTTGCACAGCCTATTTATAACTAAATTATCACTAAAAATTCAGATGTCATGTTTGGTAGCTGAAGTTTTGTTCAAGTCAACAGTTGGGCACCAAGTGAGAATTAAGACGCAGTCAACTTCAGTACATTCAAAGCAACCCTCACACACTGGCCCTGTGACTGCATTTCACGTTATTCAACAATCTGGGGTTAAGCCAGAAAAAAACTTTCATGGTTTTAAGTCATTCAGCTGGCACTTACCTGGCCTATCTCTGTTTATATTTTACAGCTTTTCCACCAAGCTATCTCAGGGCTGCCTCAAGGAAGAAAAGGGAAGGTCTACTGCAAATAAATTCCACATCTTGTGGATTCTTAATCTTCAACATCTGGAATTTATTTTTTATTAGCTATCTGCAGCCTGTATACTCTAAAAGTAGAAGTCCCACTATTTACCCTCTATCTTTATTGACAAGTAATTGGAGTAAGAAAAATGTTCCAATCCTGTTTTCTTCAGATGCTTGCACTTCAAATTAATCAACTGGATATAGGGTTAAATGGAAAGAACGCAAATAGAAGGCAAATAGAAGACACAAAAAGCTTTAGTAAAGCCCAGGAAAGTTCAAAATCATACTGAAGTAAATGATGTTTGGTTGATTTTCCTGGGGGTTTTTAAAATGCTTTTACAGGGTTTTTCTGAGTTCACTGAGTGACAATCTTTTATCAGCAATTTTCTACTACCACACCCAGGGTAGAAACCACAGAGCTGGTAGAAGTGTGCAATCTACATAGCACCCTGCTGGGTATCCAATAGCTGTATGCTGGACCCTTTGATATTAACCTGCATTTGTTGGTCTTAGCCTTGAGACTCTCTTATTCCGGCCTGATTTTTCCCACCCTGATGAATGAATTTATCTTCCTGAGGAAGTAAAGCTCTGAGACAGATGCTGGCAATTGACCAAAAATTGCAAAACCCTCCCTCCCTCCTCCGTTATGCACCAGCCTGGTTCTGATACTGTCAGCAAATTAGAAGTGTCAAGTTTTCAGGTTTTACAAAAAAAAGAAAAAAAGAGTTTATTTGAAATCACAGTTACCTTTTCAATAAAGAGATTTTTAAGTCCAAACTAACAATAATAAAACAAGCAGCAGTGATCTATTACCCTGAAACCTCGATTAAGTAAACAGTAATTCTATAATAATATATAAAGCAAAGAGATTGCTGGTGGGAAAATTTTGAACTGTCTTAAGACAGAGCACACAAACAAACCAGCACAAAAACTTTCAAAGCTAATGATTAAACTTTATCTTCTCATATTCTTTGGAAATAAAAACCACCTGGTCAAAGCAAAGACTGTTTACTTCAGTCTTTTCTTTTATTGCATGATGGGAATAACAGCCCCAATCACACTGCTACTGTACTGAACAAAAATACACCGTAAAAGGCATTGCCTATTAAAGAAACAGCACAGTATTTTCATAGACTGGACATAGATTGAGTGAACAGGAACTTTCACTTCTAATTGTATTTTTTCCGCTGTCTTTTTGTATGACCTTAAGCAAATCATGTCGGTCCCTGATCCAGCAAATCACTTATGCACATGCCCAGCAGCAAGCAGTGACAGTGGAGTCCCCAGCTGAGTTCAGGGACACACTGGCAGCCTCCCACAGCCTGGTCTCCCTCCCAGTGAAGACAGAGAGGACCAACACATTAACTGCAATTTTGTTAGTCAGCCCTGCTGAGAGCAGGCAATCCCTGGATGGATTCACTGGAGATGGATGTTGGATGGGCCATTATCCAGCAGCTCTCTGTCACTGTCTCTTGGACAGATAAGGGGAATCAGTCATTTGGGCACCAGTGAAAAACAGCATATGTGTTCTCACTGCTCCTGTGCCGCTGACGCCATCAGGCACCAGCTCAGGGAGCTGAACCCAGGGAGCTGAACCAGCTGAAAGCTGAAAGTTCCACGCAAAAGGAATTAGTGCCTTAGCCCTCCCAGCAAGTCCATCTGTGCCAGCACTGAGGCAGCAGGAAGGGTGGGGAGGAAAGCAGGCAGGAGAGAAGAGGGGATGCAGGACCTGACTCCTGGTGACAGATACCTGTCAGGAAGATTCAGCTGCAGCACCACATCCTTAACCAAGGTGGGGCAGAGAAGATGTCTGGGTGTAGTGACCTGTTTAAAGCATCGAACTCTCACAGCCTGTGAAGTAAGATCTTGAGTCTAAAAAGCCTCTGGCTGCTGTTTGAACTCAGTCTGTGCACGGGAACTGAAATGGAGGCACAGCTGGCCATGGGGCTGGTACTCCCTATTGAAGGGGGAGATGGTGAGAAACAGCTCAGGAGTACTGATATTACACTGTCTCCAACACTTCTGCAAGACCATAACCTCAGTTTCACATCTGTTCTAGGGACACAGCATTAAGTTGTTTTCCCAGAGAGGCTCTGTTTGTGCATGCCTGAACAAACAGTTAGCTATACGAATTATTTAGAAGTCACTTCATATCCACATTTCACAGCTGAAAATACATCTCAGTATCCAACGCAAGAAGGATCAACACAACTTGGTTGAGCTTTTGGCTGTTGTCAGAGGATCTGGAACCACTTAGATCAACTGAGCCACAGTAATCAGTTAAACATCCTGTGCTGGGCATTCTGGTGCAGCAGGAAAGGCACTGAAAAGCCCAGCATATGGAGGCAGCTCAGGGAAAGCACTGCTAATGCATGTCCCAGACCAAGCTGAAACAGTGAGCTTTGCAATGGAACAAATGCCACTGATACAGCTGGTGTAAATGTGGCCCATGGTAAAACAAATCAAAACCAGTAACTCTTCCTGTGTGTGGTATTTCTTTTGTTACTTCCCTCTACATTTCAATTTTTAATAGGGAAAAAGGGCCAAACTTTACTGATGTAAAGTGGTGCAACTTCATTAAAGTACATGAAAAAGCAATTCATCTGTGCTAGCAGAGAACTCAGTTACAAACAATCCAGTGTCACAGAGGGATGTAAGTGCTTCCAAATCAACAGCCCATCTTGGAAAGTACATATTTTTGGTTAACATTTAACATAGGGGATCAACATAGGCATCTCTAAAATAGCTCACCCTGTGCAGCGAAAACTCAGTTTTTTAAAAAAGAAAACAAAACACATGACTAGAAGATTTATTTCTGAAAATACTGTCAATACATGCTGCAGTTCAAACTACCATTTATTATACAGTTTAACTGATTGCTAACTAACCAACAAATTGTTTTGTATCTTGCCACTCCTCCTCCTGCATAACAGAAAAAATGCCTTGAACTATAAAATAAAAACTACTTCTGTGGTCAAAATAATAACAAAATAATAAAGTGTGGAACAAAATGAGCAGGACACAGCACCTGTTGAAAACTCTCTCGTAAATGGCTTTGATCTTCAGGATGGCAGAATTCTAAAATATCTTTCCCCAGAAGATCCTAGAACAAAACATAAAGATGTGTAAAAAACCCAAACCACAGCACAAATTCATGTGCAGATCTGCAAATGTCTTGCAGACACAAGATCTACCACCCTTAATGGGACTACTCAGATAACTGAGGATGAACTACACAGAGTTTGTAGGCATCATGTTTTTACAAAGAAATTTAAGTGATTTTCTAATACCTGTGAAATCCACTACTACAGCTCATTTTATGGCCCTAATTTTTGTAAAAACAGTTATTATAAAGCTATTTAAAATAAAAAAATATTAAAAAGCAAAAGAACAAGGAATTACTTTTGCCTCTAAATTGCAACTGTTGGGAGGCATTTGAGGGAGAGCTGTGGTTCATTTACTATTCTACTCAGTTCTGTACTAGCCTCCTGTTCAGAGGAGCAGATGAAAGCCTAAAGGAAAATAGATGCTGTAAATTATGTTTGTTTACTGTTCAAGAGATTGGCAGAATCAAAGGTCTACAGGACTAAAACGCTCTCCAAGCACTGTTAACTTTCTATCACAGAAATGTCTTCACTGGAAAGCTGTGCAAGGCTCAGAGCACTCTGCTATTAGAATTTTAATCAGATCTAAAGGTATAAAAACACATCCCACACAGAGGCATGGATAGCAAAGAAAAACAGCATTTAGCGCATGATGTATGAATTATCAACTACAAGTATTTCATGTTTGCAAATGGGATTTTCTTCATTAGCTCGACCCATTCTCTACATTCCCAGTGGTCACAGACCTGGGGCTGGTAGCCAATGACGCTGATGCATCTTGGGTCTACGAAGGTGATGACTCCATCAGAATTGTGCCTGGACAGGAACTCTGTGGGGACTGACATGCCGTTCATGTCCATGCACACAGGAGAGCTGGTTACCTAGGGCCAAGCAAGTCCACACAACAGTCACCTAAAGCCAAATTTGATTCCACAGCTAAAGAACCAAACCTGCTGGCAGACTGCTAACAACTGAAGGGAATCATAAATAAAGCAACAGCACATATAAATAACAGAAAAGCCTTTAGTCCAGCTTGTGGGGCAAATATCTCACCCCATGGCATCTATTGAGGCTTAAGAGCACAGCAGAAAAACAAACACACCAGAAGGTCCCAAGAAGAAGGGATATAGTGAGGATCTAAGTCCAGCTAGATTCATTTCACTTTGCAGCACATCAGGCATCATGGTTCCTATCACTGTCAATCAAGAGAGACTTGCAGAGGAAAACGCAGTCCACTCATTTTCGGATAGGAAGCCAAACCCATTGTCTGTAGACATAACCAAGAGGATTGCTCAGACTAAACACCTGTGTTTCAGGTGATAGGAATCTCACCTGAAACATCCACAGAATCTGAACAAAGTCCTCCAGAGGCTGAGGAAGGGGACATTAGACCAGCAAGTGGCTGCTCATAATGAAAAACACAGTTCTCTAAATATTTCTCAAATCTCACCAGAGAGACCAATGCATTTTCAGCTCTCTGCCCGAAATCTGTGCTATCAGGCCACTTCATATCCATTCTTTCCTACTGAAGCTACAAATAAGACCACTGATTTTCTTAACAACTTCCAGAGCTATCTCTACTAACAATGCAAAATGAGCAAAATCTCATTCTTGCTCCAAATCCAAATCTCAAAAACTTGAAGCTTATTAGCCAGTTAACCGTATGCAAGATTTCAACTTGCTGTTACAGAACAAGAGTTTGTAATTTGTGCACTCTGACTCCTTTGTGAATTAACCCACCACAGAGCCTCCTCCTGCCCTCTCTCACATACCCCAATGGTGCTTTTAATGTAACAGATGTTTTGACACTGCTTGGAATCTTCTTTCTTTGGAAGCTGTAACACGTGAACCCCCCATAACTTCCTTCTTTCTTTTAGTGGAATATATTGTTCTCACTTATGAACACGTAATTAACCATCCTGCAGTACTTCTGTAGCTCTGCCATAGCCATGGAGAGCCACTCTGCAGAAATGCTCACATTTGCTGTTTACCTCAGGTAAGATGGGTTTGGCCCCTGTGAAAGAGTCATTCCACCTTAGCAGGAGATGTGCTCCCCTCCCAGCAGATGGCAACGAGTGCAGGAGATCATGCAAGAGGCTCAAACACGTTCACCCATGGCAGAATTCCCAGACCAGGAATAAAAAGATCAGCCTCCCTGCTGCAGTGAAGGAGATTCACCACGACTGCCTTAGCTCAGAGCTCTGAACTCTGCTCAGTAATGCAAAGGAAGGAAATGCATTATAACGACTGCAACCGTCTGCACAGAAAAGAAGTAAAATTTTATTCTCCCAGTTCCTTCACCTCTTTTCTCATCTGAATGCACAACACAATACATGCTGAGAATAAAACCATGATTTCTGAAGTGCCTCTTGACTACTTTATCTTTACCGTTTTCAGAGTAACTCCTGCAATCACAGTTTTTCAAGTAGTTGATTAGCCATAGGGAGAATGAATGGAAAAATGGCAGGGAGCATATCACTGGTTTGGGAGCCCCTTTAACCCACCATCTGCAACACCTGTACTGCCACGTTTCTCACTGCCTACAATATCCCAGCCCTACACACCCTAAAGAATGGCAGGTCTCATCTGCAGGAGCATCTCTGCTGTTGTTACTGGATTAAATACACATACGCACCAAAATCACAGCTTCATTTTGCTCTGTTGACATGTTTTAGACAAGTCATTGACTGCACAGACATCAAGGCACTTTATAAACTGGAGGCATGTTAAAAGTTACACTCAGGAGCAAAACACTGTGTAAACATTTTACAACTAAACCAGAACAGTGATCATGCTTTCAGAAATAGTTTGTATATAGAGAGACTGGCATTACCTGAAGCCTTCCTATTGCCACGAGGCAGTATTTACTACCTTGTCCCACATCAGCATCTTCTTCTGGTATAGTCATCCCTAGAGTAAATGATAACAAATACTGTTAAAATTAGGAAATTGGCATAAACAGAGATGCTGCTGTCCTGGCTCTGTACTTTTCTAGATGCTCTGTGTCTTACAAAATAATCTTATTTTCTTCTCTAGGATTCAGTCATTATTTCTGGGTTCAGAGCAGATGATCCTTCTCAGTTATGCTCAATCCTACATATCTCACATGTGTATACACAATACCCACGGCAGAAATTTTGGCTGCTGAAGATAAAGCAGATATTAAAATTCCATTATTCACCGAGACAGACAGTAACATTTCCGTGAGTGCTGCTCCACTAACGTTATGGAACCATGGGGTCACTTAAGATGGTCAGTGAATGCACACTATTTTCAGTCTTTATGAATAATGTTTTATAATGAGCCTTAAAAACAAGGCACAGCCTAAATTAATCAGTAACTCTGTGCTCATACTTAACAGCTGGTTTTACTTTTTTCTGTAATGGACTAAACCTGCATTGTTACCTTGAAAGACTGAAAAAAATGCCAATGCTTTGCTAACACTGCTCATTCCAGTTGTGTAACAGGAGTAACTACTATAAACACAGGAATAATTTCAAAACATATATGTGTACTATTTTCCATCCCAGTGTTTCACAAATAGGAACATTCAGATTTGCGCTGTTTATTTGCTTGTTGGCTAAGCCTTTAGTTAAGGCTATTTCCCAACTGCACTATTGAGATACCAAGTTTGTATGAAACACTTGAAAAAACGTCTTCAAGGAGTGACACCACTGACCTATTTCAAGTGATCTGTAAACTCTTTCACAATGATTTTTAAGGAATTCAGTCATAACAGGCAGTGAATCATTTAAGAAACACTTAAAAGCAATAATCCAATTAATTGCAAAGCTGCTACCAATTCTGAAACAGCCACTTTATTCTCTAAATTTATAATCCCCAACATAAATCAATCTTTGGACAGTGCAGAGGATGACAGCACAACACTTTCTTAAATGACACCTCTGAAAAACAACTAAAAATGCTGCTGAACAAACTGGAGTCATCTCTACGGATGTCATTTTGTATCAAAATAGTTGAATCTTATCTGACAATAAGTTTCCAAAGAGCACTTTGCAGGTATTTTTTTGGTCCTCATTGAACTATATAATAGAACAAAATACACAAAGCAGAAAAGAAAATCCCCCGCTTCCTTGTGTAATACATTCAAACCTGTTCTTCAGTTAATTTCCCAGGCTGGGGAGCAGCCCTCTACTATTTGCAGCCCCCTACTCATAACTAGAATTTTATCAAGGGATCTCAAGAGCTTTACGAATAAGGAGCATTATTGTCCCATCTAAAAAGTGCTGTTTTAAGGACATAACTCTAGGCATTGTAGTTGGATAACCTTAACCAAAAGACCCCTTTCAAATGGAGTTTTCCATCTGAGAAGAAAACATTTAAGTATATTCCCTTGACTTCAAAAGCTTTTCCAATAATTTCCTTAGTGGCACAGAGTATTGCAAAGGACAGCAAAGATACAGCTGGACAGCTTCCACTTTGCATAACCTTTTTTTCTCTGTAGCTTTCAACAATGCTTTCCTTTTTAGGAACTTGGTCCATGCCTGCTACTGCGCAAATAAAATTAAAGTAACATAAACAACCTCCAAAATTAACTCTAGCTAAGAAACATTATTTCTGATGTCACGCTGTTGACAAAGGGAGGCTGTTCTAATTTTCTTTTTTTTCCTTTTCCCCAAGACAGATTACATTTGGTCTGTGTAGCACACTGGAAAACGTGTTACTTGGCTTATGCCACAAGACACTCTATGAATCAAAACCAATCTGCCTGAAATTAATCAATACATGACCCAGTGGATTGCTAACCCCTTCCTAAAGTGCCTAGAGAAAAAATATGACAAAATGATTGCCTACTTCTCCGCAATGTAGGTGCTATTACTGGCAGCATTCCATAGAGACAAATTATTTTCTTTATTCTTCAGCTGATATTTCCACAGATTTAACTCTGGGTGTGTTTATATGTGAGGCTGCACTTGCAGATGAGATTCACCTTTCCTTTACCACATTTCCTGTTGAACGCACTCCAGTATGGACAGGTAAATAAAGATGTGCACTGCACTTGATACCACTTTGTCCAGCTCGTAACACAATGTAATATTGCTTCTTAACATCATCAAGTACCATCATTATCTCTAAAAAAAGTTGTAAGAGCTTGGAGGAAAGCAGCCACAAAACTGATCTTTAGGGGGCATCAACAAAATAAACATACTTCAGTTGTTCACATTCTTTATGTGTAACCCTGTGAGAGGCTTTATTTCTCAACACCAAATATACACCCCTCTCAAATAATAAATACAGTGCTGTGCTTGCCCGAGTTCATATCAACAATTGGCACAGCCAAGCTGCAACTGAGCATCACAAATAGAATGTTGTGCCATCAGAGGTTATATTTAATTTCCAAGTGTCCTTTATACCAGCAAACAGTTTCCCACAGGGCAACAGCATGTGTTAGTGTGGACATAAGGAACTTTTAGTCTTCCCAATGAGCTTCCAGTTGGCTGGAACAACAGAAAAGCTTCATTTTCTGCCTTCCTTCTCTACCCTTCTGCCCCATATTTTCTGTCAAAGAACAATGCTAGTGGATTTATAGTTTTATTTCACTACACTAAACAAGAAATTATTTATAATTCTTTAGAAAGACGGAATTTAAGTGTCCAGTGGTCACTAGCAATCCCCTGTTAACACTTGTTTCCATCACAACCATTTCTGATAGTTACTTGCCAGGAAAAGAACTGAACTGTGTGACTTTATCTCCCATACAAAACAATGGAAAAAGGCTTGCACAGAAAAGGTTGTGGATAGCACACCAAGGATAAAAATCTCATGAAAAATCCCAATAAAATCTTTCTTTAAAAAAAAAAAAAAAAAAAGCCTTAAAAATGACAGCACTGCAAGGAATATTCAAGTAACTATTTTGTTTTGTATTGGAAGAGGGAATACTTTGCACAAATGTCCAGATTCTGGCCAAAACTTTAAAATAACCTAACAGCTTTGGCATGTTGTGGTTAAGATGTTACCGTAAGTCTGACTTGGAAGACTAAAATGTTTCTTTTTTAACTAAAGAGAAAAAAAAGATTTCAACACTATCTGAATTTAACATTATTCTGTGACTTTTTATTTGAAGTTTTCAAAACATGTATCTAAGTCTGTTCCTCACTATGTGCTCTTCTGCAGATCCTGGCTTGGACTTACAGAAAACTACCAACATCCTGACAGACTCTATCTTTTCTCTCCACCAAATCTTATGGCATAAAATAAAAGCAAAACAAACCTATCAGGAAAATATAATACGGATGACAGAAGACTCATTTCCTTCCAGGAATGAGATATTCAGAGGGAAAAAAAAAAACATAGAAGAAAAGCAAATCTTGCTTAAGCTGAAAACGGGAAAAAAAACCCAGGAGAAGGTCAGCATTTCTCAGTTTTATGACTGGTTATGAACTTGAAGCACTGTCTAGGCTGAGGATCACAAGTTCTATCTCCGCTGCTTTGCTGGGAATAGAGGGACAAAGGCTGGAATTGCTGCTCAGACAGTTTCAAACTAGTTTTTACCTCATTCAGAATAACTCAGCAGTTCACCAAACATACAACAGGACTGGCTGGAACATCCATCTGAAATATCTGACTCCTTTTTCCTTTGACTTCCACACCAAGTTCACCCTGATTACTTGAGGCCAACATGTAACTCATGCGGATATGTGTGTAGGTATCACATGCCTGGTTTTGCACTTAATTTTACCTGTCTTTTTAGGCACAATGGCGGAAAATGAACAGAACATTAACACACAGCCTGAATAGAGGGCAAGATGTGATGCTTCCTGTGTTTTGTCTCTCCTTTCTCAGTGAAAAAGGGGCTGAAGACAGTCTGCCAGTACATAAACCTTGCTGCTCCATACAAGTGAGAAAAACCACAAAGGTAAGCTGGATATGCAAAAGTGTTTTCATGCTGAACACAGACCTGAGCATTAACACAACAAACCTATTCCTTAAAATATGCCACCAGCTGTCTGTAGCTTATTCATTTTCACCTGCTTGAAGAACTCAGATTACTTCAGATTTGCACAGACTACTCCCTGCAGCAACACTGTCAAATTGTCTATCACAGCAACAACGATCACAGACCAGGTCTTCTCTGAATACTTCTGTATCAATACTGTTCTATTCAGTGTGGGACTAAAAAAACTGAATACTGGCCACAGACAATGCAATTCAATCCAGAAAGAGAAAATACCAAGTGCTAAACAAATGAGACTAAGTATAGATTAATGGCATTTGCTAATATTTGTTCTTTTGCTTATGAAAGTACACTTTGTATTGTGTAGTAACTATATAATGCACACACTACACTGCATGCTTTGAAAGAAAAGGATCTGGAGTTTATATCAGTGTCCACTTGGCAATACAAAAATAAATGAAAATTATCTTTTCAATCTGAAAATCTGCTGAAGTTTTAAGCCGCTCTGATTAGCAGAAGTCCATTTATTCCCAAGAATCCAGAGACAGTGCAGGGCTTGCTGATTTGAACAAAGTAATTTTATTACAGGATAGAGAAGCCTTGGTAAATTCCTTTACTGCTGTAGTTTTCTCATTTGCTTTGCAGATTATGGTTGAATTACCACTGGAAATGAGAACAAATACAGTGATGCTGTCACTTATTTACTCAAACATATACGGGAACAATTCAGCCCATGGATATTCCCATTCAACTTTGAAAGTCAATGGATACATGACAATCACTAACACAAAGTGGGGAAGACTGAAAGGGCAAACAAACACACATGAAAAAGGCCCAAATTCAATACTTTGTGCCCTGAAAAAGGCACTCAGACATGACTAATATGAGTAACAATTTCGATAGGAACAGAAAAGACCACTGAAATTCCACATAAGGCTGTCAAAATCAAAAACATCCCTTAGGATTGTGCTACAGTTTGGAGGCATTAACATCATGGTGGAGCACTGGGATATCATAAGGGAGCTCCATGTGATTTTGAGGAGTGGAGTAATAGAAAAGGGATGAAATCCAACATTACTAAATGCATAAGCATGTACTTGGGGAAAAGTAACAATCATAAGCTAAAGCAATAGAAACAGGATGGAACTTGGTATTACTAACTGAAACATCACACAATGCAAAGCAAGAAGACCTGCAGTTGACAACCGGGAAAAAAGCAGCCTGGTAGATATATATATTTATATCAGGTGACTAAGGATGCCTGCAGGATGCACCTCCATACAAAAGAGAAGGATGCTGTATCCTACACTGCCAGGCAAGACAGGAAATATTGTTTGTGTTATCCATCACTACAATCTCATCTGAAACAAGAATGTCTAGTGCTAGTGACTTACACTTTGAGAAGTGAAGTGAAAACAGGAGCAATTGAAGAGAAAAGTCACAAGAGTAAAGAGAATGCATTGTGAGAATGGAAAGTAGAAGCGGGCTGGATTGTCTTTGCAAAGTCCAGGCTGACAAGATATAACCTCCTTCTGGAAACACACCAGAACACTGGAGAGGGACGGAGGTACGAGGCAGGAAAACTTCCACTTGACCTTCAGTGAAATTAAAACTTCCCATAAAGTAACGAGGACTGAAAATTAAAGAGGTTGTTAGGCATGGGAAAGTAGTGAGGTTTTGGAAGAGCTGAGATGAGGAAAAGATCTCACTAATGCCAACTGGGATTTGCAATGTGATTGATACCTGGCCACTGGGCACTCAGAGATCCAGAAGATCCTTTTAATCCCATGCTGCTGTCCTGCAGAACTGGTGGCTGAGGGGCACACACTGCCAATGTCTGGACCTAGTGCTGATGAGTTCGTGCATCTGCAACTCTGCATCAGCAACATATGCCCCTGAAGAGTCAGATCTCTTTAAACATTCCATAACATGCAGCAAGCTTCTTATCCAAGCTAAACAAAATCTCATTTGACCTACACCTTCCTGAGGAGACATCCCGTGTATCAAAGTTAAATGCAATTACATCTGGAATTACCAACAGAAAAATAAATCTCTTTGCAGAACAAAACAGAAAAAAACATCCATTTTCAGAGCACTTTACAGACACTGTTCTCTCGCTCTTTTGAGACAGAAGCAAAATTGAAACATCTTGACTCCTATTAAATCCTATTTGCAGCAAGGAGGAAAGTTTTCTTCTGCTTCCAAAACCTCGTTTCAGAAGTAAACCACTAAGAATTTCACATCTGCATGGTGCTGTCTGCACACCACTGTACACACTTGGTACAAACCACCTCTTAGGACTCATAATCCCTGGATCAATGTGATTTATGGCTGTGCTGTTCAACCACAAAAGGGCAGAACAGCTCCTGGTTTGATTCACGCCAGCAGGCACTGTCACATTGCAAACAACCTCTTCAACTCCTGCAAATGCCAAGGTCAAGTAACCCTGCTCATAATGAGATCTGGATGAGCTCCACTGTCTCCTCTTTGAATTTTTCAAAGGTAAATATTCTCATATGTAATACAGAGTTCCAGCAGGTAAACGTTTTACTCTGTAGATCAAAGCAATATGCCAAGATTTGATTCCCACAAAAACAGCCTCAAAACAGAATTTATCACAAATACTGAACATTCTCAAGTTAACACCATCACTGTGAACACCCGTGTGCCTAAACTGAAATTACACATTTTCATACACAAGTGCTTGCAGCACTGTACAGAAGTAGAAAAGCATTAACTAGTCTTTCTAGAGGCACACGTTTTGCATCCACCTTTGTAAAATCAGACCATTTTTATGTTGGTTTATCAGATTGAAAATTTTTGGCCCCAGTTAATGGAATCCTTAATCCTGACAGTTCCTACAATAGCTCCGTGACAATGAAATTGAGAAGGGTGTCACACGGAAAAATGGGGACGCCCTGAGTAAAAACAGCTGATTTCTTCTTATCAAAAGCTTCTCAAGGTGAGCTTTAATCAGTTATCCCACTAAAATTCTCCCTGTTTTCCTAGCAGTAAGGAAACCTGAGCCAAGTTTTCAGCTGCCTAAGGACAGTTTGGTGCATGGTGCATGGTGCATCCCCCCTACCACGAGGGATACAAACCTGCTGGCGGCCAAGCCTTGATATAGCCAGTGCAATGGACAACAGCATACTGTGCTTCACCTTCCTTCACTGGGCCCAGGCCATTCCTAAATGAACAATAAACACAAACACATCACACTGATTTAAATGCAGAATAGCTTTATGCCTTTAAACTATGGCTACTAATGATTGACCAGTACTTGTAAGTTATGTTGGAAACACCCAAGTGTCAACCTAGGGTTCTGTACACTGACAGCTCCGTTAGGCTGCTATTCAAGCTGTACCTGTTTTCTGTAATATTCCTCTGAGAAAGATACTGAAGATTAATTTATACATGGAGCTGGTGTAAGACAGAGTTTGAGTGACATGTGCAAAGAGATTTTGTTTGCAAAAAGATCCAGTGTTTGCAGGACCAGGTGACGCTCCTGGAGTGGGCATTAGCCCATGGCAAATGAGAGTGCTTAGGGCAACTACAGCTGCTTTGTGGTAAATTAAGTAATAGTACCTGTATCTTTTTCTCATGGTAGTTATTCTGTTCAGAGGTAAATGATCCAGAGGAGCATTTCCACACCTAAAAGCAAATTAATATTTTAAAGGGCTCAAAAATGAATATAAATACACATGATGAAAATGCAGTTTGAGATCCTTATTACCATATATAAGTAGACAATAACGGGTATTTATTTCTGGTGAAAAGTTGCATATTCATGTTTTCTTAGAATGTGCTGCTCCCACAGGGTAAGCTT
The DNA here is from genome assembly GCA_013397935.1 of Dasyornis broadbenti. Lineage (NCBI taxonomy): Eukaryota > Metazoa > Chordata > Aves > Passeriformes > Dasyornithidae > Dasyornis > Dasyornis broadbenti. The sequence goes on along the minus strand of VZRN01001468.1, from coordinate 3,699,971 downwards.
TTACGGAGTGCTACAAATATTTTCTTATTTTAGAAAAATGAAAGAGACTAGAGAAAGATTCCCTTCCACACTCCCCCAATCCAAAGACTATTTGAAATTGATATCCCAAGGGTGGCTAAAAAATAGACACACTCCAAAATGCCTTAAAACAAGGGCAAAACCTAGAGAAAAATATGTCAGGTCCCCAAATATCCACACAAACCAATCTCGGTGATCCTGTAGCTTCCCTGGACAGAAAAATTCCACTGTCACACACCAGCTACAAGGTCTGTAGACATTGCAAGATGTTTGCAAGATCAAACTATTTACACTGTCAAGTAACTTTGTTTAAGACTTATTCGTGTGTATTTTGTGATACTTTAAGTATGCCTAACTGTATAATTTCAACAATCCATCTGAAGCTGACAAAATAGTTTGAGGGGTAAAAGCAGTTCATTTTCAATGGAAAAATAATAACTACAATGAAAGAAGCAATCACAAGGAATGTTCACATTATCTGAGTCTCATTCTTCCCAGAAGGTTTTCTTTTTATTCCCTTTTTTTTTTCTTATCAGTCACTGCCAAGGAGAAAGAATGAACAACTAAAGTAAGATTTAGAAATACAAAAACAGTGATGTTATCGGCATGTGTAAAATCACTCTCATGCACTGGAGTTTACAGAATCAGGGTGCTAGGAAATAACTGCAATCTGAATTGTTTTGAAAGCTGCGGAACAACTGCACACAGGACATTAGGCCTGGTTTTCTTTGCACAAACAAGTCCTCCTAACATATGTGAAGCGAGGGAGGAAGAAAAAGCAGTGTTCCCAGTGCTGCTCTGCTGAGCTGTATTTCTTCCCTCCTAGTTAAGGGGGAAAAGTTCTACAGCTCTGAAGTCTGATCTTTATACCTATAAAGCATATAAAGGCCTTACAAAGGCACCCAAGAGCCATACATTCAGCATCCTCACAGGACTGGGAAAAATCCACCACATAACCAGAGTACAGGTATCTGTACTTTAATATGTCAAATATTTTGCTTTGTGTGTTTCATTCTATAATGGATTTTGCATTTGCTGTTTTCAGTATATATAGTGGACATAGCCCACTGATGTAATTATGCTCTTTTCCCTCCTAACCACAGACAGAAGTTTATTGCAATAACAACAGGCATTTTAGCCTGTTAGCATTAAAACAAGGGAAGTGCTCACAAGCCCCAACAAAAAGCACTGGGCATACAAATCTCTTTGAAGAAGCCCACACAATGCAGAAGTTGGAAATCTGCAAATTAAAAACCCTCTAACAATTACTCATTTATCTAGCATCAAGCCAGCTGACATCTGGTTAATTCATACCAGGCTTAGGTTAATTCCTACGTAGCTGGTGAGTTTGCAACTGAATTCCTGTTTATCTTCAAGATTCTTTTAATATTATTGGTTTGCTGAAAAAATACACAGAGCTGGGCTTTCATTACACTTGCGAAAGCTTTGTTCCCCAAGTGTCAATTAGAGTAACTTTACTAGAAAAGACAATGGCTGACATTCCAGGGGTGAAGCTGTCATGAAGTTCTCTGGGAAAAGCAACCTACACCCAACACAGGTAAGAATAACTGCAACTCACAAATGAGGTGCTGTTCTGTCAGCAACTGTGAAGGAAGACTGGTTTTAGTTTTACTCCAGTTCCAAAAGCATGTATTCTAGAAATGCTTCATGGCAGTGTGTCATTACAGCTTTGATTTGTAATCAAGGTCAAGTTACAGTGCAACAAAATATCTGAAGCCTAATCTGAGACAAGACTGGAACCATTCTACGAATACAGAGTAAATGCATACCTCATCCTGCAAATGAAAGAGCGCCTGGATCCCATGCACATTCTCATTGAGGACTGCTGACCCTCTTTCTTTACTGTCCCAGTCTTCAAGTCCAGGATTCGTCCTAGAAACACCAGGGAGAGCAAGTGGTGTTCAGTACATAAATTTTATTCCATTTACTAGAAACTAAGATAACAAGAAGTTCATGAGCGGAATACCATTAGCCCAGTTAGGGGAAAAAATACCAACAAAAAAATCTTGATCCTGGTCTAACAGGGGAGGATCAGTTACGTGCTGCTTTAACTAACAATTTCAGCAAAGCTGACTCTGAGTCACAAGAGTGATGGCTCTTTTCTTGATTGGCCCAAGACCAACTTCCAGGGCAGAGTAAAATGCCTGGAGGCAAACAAGGCAATGACAGCAGGCATAGCTTTTGACTTGATCTGCTCACTTCACTCTTTACCAGAACTGTGGATAAAGCAACGTTTATCAATCCCCTGACAGCTGCTCCTCTTCCCCCATGCTTGTGCCTATCCAGAATACTCTCACCACAGCACCACCTCGCAGTCAGAGCTGTCAGGATGGTGAGATGTGCACTTAAGACCAAACTTTTCTCCTTGATGATGAGTAACAGGATTTGTCACAACAGCACTTGTGCTGGGGGCCTTACAAAGTTGATTAAAAAATGTCAGAACGAGCATTTCTAAAGTTAATATTCAGACAGATCAGTGAGATGATTTGATTCACCACACAGCAACACAAGCCTATGCAAGGTCCAGGGCGAGACCCTGCTCCCTACAACCCTCAGAGTCACACACCACAGGCACGGCTCGGAAAAGGGACAACATCCAGCAAGTCAACTCCAGAAAGGACAGGACAGAGGGAGTGCAACGGTAGGAAGAGGGCAACAGACTAATTTTTTCATTAAAAACAGAAGACTGATTACTATAGACAGGTTCACATCAGTGACTGCAGGACACTGCGTATCACCCAGAATCTTTCTGATTATCACCAAAAAATGGATTTTCACATCTACAGCTCAAGTGCTAAGAGACGACTACAAAATCTAGCACAAACTACAAATGAATCACTGGCCCAGATCCACAATGCTCAAGGGCTGGATGCAGCCACAAAAGTGACAGTGGACAAGAGAAATGCAGTGGAACAGCTGCTAGGCAATTAAGTGACAGCCACCAATGCTGACAACACATGGCCATGAGCAAACCCACATTGTTAAAGTGGGTATCTTTCAGTAATTGACAATATACAATCCTAAGTCTTTACTATGATATAAGTAGACAGGTTTGAAGCAATTTAAGGTACCTATTCTGTCTGTACTGAATTAAGAAAACATGCAGAACATATTCTAAGTCTCTCTCACCAGACTGACCTAAAAGTCTCTGTCCAAAAATTAAGTTCTGAAATAAACCTACTGCCAAACAGTAAGTTCTGAATTACTCTACCTCCAAATATTTACTTCCATCCATGAATGGGAATGAAATCATTACATAATAGTTTAAAGATTAATGTTTTAGATAAGGAACTAGGCAGCAATTTTAGTTTTAAGGTATACTCCAGATAACTCCTTCTGGAGGAAAGGCACCCCTGCCAAGAGAAGGTCAGACCTCATTTGGTGTACCTCCAAGGTGTATCTCAGATGGTTAAGAAGCCAGCAAGCCTGGGAACAACTCCTAGAGGTGCTTCAATTTAAAGCACTGGGCTATATATTAATCCTGGTCTGTGATTCAGGTGTGAGCTGGGAAGAAATCACACCTCATTTCCCAGCTCAGTTGTGCTGACCTCATGACGTAGGACAGATCTGAAGCTCTAACACACTTCCCTTCCCTGCACTGGACAGTCTGTCTCTCTGTCTCATTTTCTACAGCCAAAGTCACAGTCTATTTCCCCATCCCTTCAACTAATCAGACCATTTAGAGAAAGAAAATACCATCAGGCAGGAAGCAAACTGGTTCACAAATGAAGGGAATATATGATAAAGCAAATAAAGACACAATGTATATGCAAATAAAGACAGAATATATGTCCAAGACAGGATAATGACTGTCCATGTGAGCAGGCCAGTCAAATCAAACCATTAAAAGCAATTTTCTCTTAAGGCACAGTAACTTTATCATACACATAAACAGAAGAGAAATTGTTTTCTCTGCACTTTCTTTTTTCATTCCAATATAAATTCTTGAAGACACACTAATACTAATGAAAAAGTAGTGACAGTAAATGTAACTCAAACAGCTAATTAAAATTCTGGTTTTAGCATCCAAGAGCATCTATTAAAAAAAAAAAAGAAGGATATTTCACAATTACGTGACCACTAAGTCTAAAATTGCTGACACATGTTCCTTTGGCATGTCTGGAGCCCCCAACACCAAAAGTCAGAGCTTTTAAATTTAGCTTTATGTTTGGCAATGCCTTTAAAATATGTACCAGATAACAAACAGAGTTCTAAATTTTACCCTGACTTACAAAACTACTGCAGGGGTTATGTGAGTCAGAGAAATGTTTGCTGTCCTGATATTATGACAAAGCTCTCTCAGCAGCTTGTTTCAATAGTCCAGCGTGCATGTGTCAACCATGCAGAGCTCTAACAATATACTACAGATTATGATAAAGAACAAGCAGTTTGTGTGTCATTTGTTATTAGAATCTTATGATGAAACTATATTAAAAAGAGGAAGAATTATAGATTAATCATAGCTAAATACAGATATATAGAATTATAATTAATTATAGATTAATAGACTATAAATAAATCAAGCAAACTGGCATAAATTGCACCTCAGAGTCACCCAGACAGCTCAGTTAAAGGAAGTGGCATGTCCTGATGACAGTTCTGTCATAGAACCATAAAATATTCCTATTTCTGTGTGTTCCTGCATCCTCAGTGATAAATGGCCATTTAGGTTTCTCCATGGGACAAACACAAGGCACATCTGATGTTAAACTTGACAATTATATTCTTATTAATAAGAAATATTCCAGGATGCCCTGACAACTTCTGTTAACTGAACAGTGCATGTGTGCCATTTTTTAATTTCTTCTTCTAGTTACTTCAGAAGAGCTGTTTAACAGCCCAGTGCCACCACCAGCTGGATCCCTTATGAGCTTCCCCATAAACTGGTAATTGCATGTAGTTCATTTTCGTGTTAAACTTTTCCCCTCTCCAGCACCAGACACAACCCTGGGATGCAGCAAGTGCAGGAGCACTGCTGTGACTGACACTGCTGTCTTATTGCCCTTTACAGCAGCTGTACAACTCAGAGGAAACCAGAGTTAGCACTGCTGAGAAGGAGAAAGCAAACAAATGAGCACAATGCTCATTAAAACCCGCACATAAATCTCTCTGGCTGGTCTGGGTATAATTGGTAATTTGTTGAAATCTCCCCACTACAGTCCCCATCCAGAAGGCAATATTGCTTCAATCTATAACAAACCAGTTGTTCTCTGAGCAGGAAGCCACTGTGTGATCCAGGGATCTGATGACAGCTGCTGTGACAGGAAAGGGTTGGCACACAGGAACACGGAGGTGAGGACAATGGGCAAGTTCATCATCTGGGCAGAATTAGAGAAGCCATTTAAAGCTCCTTCCACTAAAGAGGTAAGTTGGTAACAGATTCAAGTACTGAGCACACATCCAGAAATATTTCCTGCAGGGTGTTTTCAAAGATACTCTAAAAACATTCTCGTGATGATCAAGGGGGCAAATGTTCGTGTTGGCACTGATGTGCCCCTTTAGAGTGCAAACAGCCTGGATTATGCACAAACCTTTCCCTTTTGGATCTCCAGTGGCTACTGAGAATGTTCAAACTTGTTTTCTGTGTTTGCAATGTTTTGAGATGAACCTAAGACAAGGATTGGCCCGGGCCTACTGAAGTTCATGGGGTTTCAAATCTGGGAGTTTGGCTCAAATCCATTTTCACACAATAGCAGCAGCCTGTTAGAAAATTTGTTCCTTCACATTTACGCACTGCATGCTAAGGTTTATAGGCTGGTAATCAAACACAGTCTGTTCTTTTCACTTTTTTCAGTTTTTTGGGGTTTTTTGTGGATTCAAAACTCCATAAACTTCAACACCTAATTCTATCACAAACGCTTTCTCTGTTGGATTTCCAGTTTCTAAGAATCCTGCAGTCTGTAACTAGAAAGAAGGGTTGTTATATTAGCACATTGTTCTGCAAAAATTTCAGTGCAAGTTGAAATGGCTGTACAGTGCTCACATCCAGTTTACAGCATGGAAACACCCAGTTCTCAGATCTTGGAAGAAATTTGTTTTGGCCTTGTGTACAAAAAGACCATTGGCAAAGCACGATACAATTTTCCATTTTCCTCTTACTCATCAGTAGATGGATTTCTGTCTTGCACAGAATCATGGACCTGACAGGGAAACAGTCTGAATTAATATATGGAGTCTCACCTTGACCTCAATACCTTCAGTAACCCAGCAAGTTTCACCTTTCAGATGATAATGTCTTGTCTTACAAAGAAGAAGTTAGACATTTCATAATTATTCTCAGCCACCGATTGTCCACATATTTCTTTCCAGGAAAAATAAAATAAAGGATAAACTAAGTTTGGCTTGGACAAGATAACAAAAGATGACTTTGTGCTCATCAAAAATACTCCACAGGCTGCTCAAGGAAGACAAACAGAACACAGGAATACTACACCCAAAAATCCTTAAGAAAATTAAAACCATCTTTATCTTACTATAAAACTGGAAAAAGCAAGATAGAGATGGAGGAAAACAAGAGGAAATAATTATAAATAAAATCAAAGAGATGGTCAAGGTATTGCTGCTGCTGAACACAGCTCCAAATGTAAGCTCACCCTCACACTGAAGGGTCAAGGAACAAAGGATTTCTGTGGTGATGCTCTGTATTGGTACACTAAGTCTTCAGAAATTAGCAGAAAAGATCAGCTTAAAGATCTCTGAGTGTTCTACAGCCTGTAGAGAATCAAGATCTAGGTCACTATTTGGGATAAACAGTCAACTTCAAGAAAGTAAGGTGAAACTCTTCTTGAAATTGCCATTTATCAGTTTACACATATGCACTGACTACAGCTGAGCATTCAGCTTTACACCGAGGTGCTCAGCTGACGATTTGTCTTCAAAACAACAAATACACTATAAATGCATAAACAAAATGTCTCCAATAAGATTAAATAGCCTAAATTTGATCAATTTATATTAAATTACTCTTGATAAGCTTATGTCAGAGCAATTATTCTGCATTAATTCAACAATAAAAACAAAAGAAAAAAACTTTACAACACACGCCTTACAACTGTAAGGGATACAATTTTATGTTGTGTTTAGTGCAGCTCAGCAAGAGCTTTAAGCTCTATTAAGTGTAATAAATATACATCCACCCTGTGGATTCCAATAGAAAAAAAATTACAGAACATATTAAGAATCACAAGTGCCATGAAAACACAGTATTTGAAGACTCTCCTTCCAGGAACTCACATTTACATAAACTAGAAGTTTGCAATATACAAATAGGACAATATACAAATTTTAAAAACCTCAAAACATGGACAGTCTTTCTCTTAGCATTCTGGGGTTTATTATTTACATAAGGGCAAGGCTCATAAAAGCAAAGATATACCCACCATGCACACACCCATATCAGAGTATACACCAAACCATACAATCCTAATAAAAATGTACCGACAAAAAGTGCATCTCTCTCTTCCCCCTCATTGAGAGGAAAGTAAACACACGAGCAATAGGAATAACATCAACACTCAAAACACAGGTGAACTAAAGACCATCCTAACTTAAAATTACAAACTAAGGGCAGAACCGCATGGCTAGCACCAGTTACCCAGTGTACCCAGAACCAGTGCTGATTTTTACAGCCTGCCTCTCTCACTCACATCAAGGGGACATTGGCATACTAATATCCCTTGAGAATACAGTAGAACTGTAAAATCAGTCAGCCTCACACAGCCTGGAATAACATCAGGGACCACACAGGGCTTTCCAGCTGTGATTATACTGCACACATACAAACCGAGAAACTTGTGGGATGGCAGGGATAAAATGCAATTGCTCTTCCTCCAAAGCTGGCACTGCCTTCCACCCAAATGCAGTGAGACTGCTTTAGCTCTCCAAGGCTGGGGCTTCCCTGGCCTCATGTGCTTGTTTTATCCTGCAGCAGGAAGCAGCCCCATAGCCCTACCCCACTGCACACACCACTACATTGCAAAGCACTGCTAATACACTGATAAATAAATGTATTGACATACAAAACAAATAACTGGCTTGGAGCACGTATTTGCTGTTAGCAGACATCACTGCAACTTTCAGAGAACTTCTAAACCTTTACTCTTACTTTTAAATGAGGACACTGAACCCAAAGGAATGATTTCTCCTGCCTGCAGTCAGTCAGCAGCAGAGGTACAGCTAGGAATAGGGTCCAAGCTCATATGAATACTATGAGTTCTCAACATGCTGTAGCTGTAGATAAAAATATTCAATAATATAATGCACAGTGATTCTCAGAAAGTCCATACAAATCTCATGACACCCATATGCTTAACAGGGTATCATCAGCTGAAGTTTACAGTTCCAAGAGAAGACTACAGCCTGAGTGTCTTATTTATCTTTATATGCAGTGGTAATCTCTTGATATATGAGTATAAAACCTAAAACAAATTGGCCCAAAGGCCATGAAGATGCTCAGAGGGCAGGAGCACCTTTGCTATGGAGATAGGCTGGAAGAGTTGGATTGCTCAGTTTGAAGAAGAGCAGGCACTGGGGTGACCTTAGAGCCCCTTCTTGGACCTAAAGGGAGCCTCCAAGACAGATGGAGAGATATTTTTTACAAGGACATGGAGTGAAAGGATAAGGGCAAATGGCATTAAGTTGAAGAAGGGCAGGTTTAGATTAGATATGAGGAACAAATTCGTCACTCTGAGGGTGGTGAGGCTCCGGCACAGGGTGCCCAGAAAAGCTGTGAATGCCCCTTCCCTGGAAGTATCCAAGACCAGGTTGGATGGAGCTCTGAGAAACTTGGTCTAGTGGAAGGTGTCCCTGCCCACGGCAGGGGGGAGCTTGGAACAAGATGATCTTTAAGGTCCTTTCCAAGCAAAACTATTCCATGATTATAAATATAAACCATCAAAGCTCACACTCCTCACCAGACTAGCTTCTCAGGGGGATTACTTGAACCTCTCTAAATATGTTAAGGTTTACATCATCTAATTGCAAAAGGCGTTGTATAAGCATTAGAGTCAAGTTATGACATTCCTACAAGAGAATGAAGGGTTGATCCAATCAACAGCAAAGTTAAAAAAAGAAAAAAAGAAGTAATGCAATTGAAATGCACCTATTTTTAAATATCTGTCTGTTCCCTACTTACCAGCTGGAGACATTGACCCACAAAGGGGGAACTGAAAAGCTTTCTCACCCCCTCTTTTCAGTAAGAACCTCCTCATGTTACACAGTTGTTTGCTTAATACAGCTTGTTATTGTAAAAGCTCACGAGGCCAAAAGGTCCCTGCTGTGCCTTCATATTTGACTAACCAGTCTGCATCATGTCATTCTCCACAGTGTTGGGCAAATATGCATCACTTTAATTAAATTAAAAAGGAAACTATGTGAGCTTTTGAGCCCTGCTATTCAGTTAATTTTAAGGGACTATCTGAAGGGATAGTGTTACAGATCACATGCAAGTCTCTCTGCTGATGGACCTGGAAAAACTGGACTTGAAACTGGAGCAAATAATTCAAAGCATATGTTGGAAGTTATAACACAAAAAAAAAAAAAAAACATGTAAAACATTTTAGCTAAATGTATTTTGAACTCTCAAGAATGGTTACTTGAAGTATTGGACACATTCAGAATACTAAATAAAATAGGTTATAAAAGCCCATACAGATGTGTAAGCTCTCCTCAGACATAAATACACAGCATCTATCTGTAACCTCTGCAGGTGTTTTCAGGCTCAGTCCCTAAACAAGTACCTGGGATAAAGTTCATGGTTCCATGATTTGGGCAGCTGGGGTAGCCGTTCTGTCACAAACATCAGATGTACCTGAAGGAAAGACTGAGCTGGAGAAAACTATCATACTAAGGCCTGTCAGTGATCCAAGGTACAAACAGCTCCTCAAAAGAGAGCTGGACTTCCTGTAACTACAAAAGGGATGGAAACCCCAGAAACTCCAAAGCACCATCAGCAGATACTCCCAGGACAGAACAGCTATCCAAAATAACACTGGGATATGTAATTTATTCTTTTACCATTCACAGCTGCATAATAAATCAATACATAAAGGTTGTAAGCAGCTTCTAAATTAACCTATTTGTTTCACTTGGATGTTCAACAAGAACTTTTACTGAAAAGCCCTTTTGCCAAAACAGCTTCAGCTCCTGGCATTCTGTATTATTTGTACTTCATTATCAAACTCAGGCAACTGGGATTTATGTTTTGTTAGTAAATACTAGTATTGTCTGGTTCTGAAATTTGGCTGCGGTGACACACCATGAAATACTTCATTAGAGGAAATAAATAATGATCACAAGATGACCTTGTAAGATATTTTGCTGTGGACAGAATTAAATTTAAACACATCAGAAAGGAAAGAGAGGGAGGATAAAAATGCTCAAGGATGCTATCTGATTGTTTTTTAGGCTACTTCTTTAGTTCAATTAAAATAAGGCATGTAGGGCAAAACATCATTATAAGTCTCAATTCTCTTTTTAAAGACTCAAGACATAAATCACACACAAAAACAGAAAACAGAAAGAAGAATGCTTGATAACGTAAGTTCACCTGCCAGGGACTGCAATAAAACAGATCAAACTGAAGAACATTGCCTGTGGGCCATGTTACCACCCTGGTTATGTGCTGCCACAGAAGGAGGGAAGCTCTTCTCTCCATGCAGGGTGTCAGTGAGGAGCCAGTGGGAGCTGTGGTCTCAGCAAGCTGGTGGAAGGCCAGGGAAGGATCAAAGACCAAGAAGCTCTTTGCTGCCACAGAGCTAAGTCTCAGCTAAGGATGGAGAGATGACGGCAGCATGGGATAAATCAATTATGGGTGGAGCACTACTACACACGAGGCACCTCTCTCCTCTCTGTGCCTCCCTAGGCTGCTGCTACAACTCAGCACAAATAATAGAATATTTTAGTGCCTTGCATCGACTTCATGGAGACAAAACAACCCTGAAATGGGGCTAAAGGAAAAGCTCCTGTTCCACAGGGCAAATGCTAAAGCTGCATCCTCCCAACATCTGTTGCCATCAAAGCACTGACGCACTTGAGAGGGTTGCAAGTTTGCCAGTGCCAAAACCCTCCAAGAGGCACACTTGGACTGTCTTATTGCCAATGTGTTAACCACAGAAGTTGTTCAGGTATTTGCAAAACAGCAGTATTTTTGAAAGAGGGAGAAAACCCCACTAACTCCATATATCTCATCATGTTTAAGAAAACAGAGCAGGTTGAACAAATATTGAACGTTAAAGTACCCACCACCCTTGAAACCCAGGAAGTGAAAGAGATCCAGTCCAACATCTGTGATAACAGACCCAAGCATACAGCAGTTTCCAAGTGGGAAACTCAAGGTGAAGACTGAATAGAAATAGCAACCACAAAATCCACTTGCACTTGCATGCCCAAACATCTGAAAATTCTCCCTAAAAGCATTCCCCAATGCTAATCAGGTGTAGTAAGTTTGTCTCAAGAGTACTAGGCTAAAGTTTTTTCCTTGTTTTGGTAAAAGAATGTACTGACCTCTCTAAACCACCATTATAATTACCAAAGTAATTTTTAAAAAATGCAATTTATTATCACTGCTTTTCCTTCCAGTACTATCCACCCAAATGGAATGTGTCAGCAGCAAGGAGACCACTGGGCCACTGTGTTTGTGTAGGAGTTGCTTTTGAACTGTTTGATACATAGCTGGCTTCTCCCAACCTTTGGGATTTTTTTTTCCCCCCAGAAACAGTACTAGAGACCAAAGGAAAACAAAATTCTCTTGGAACGCTTGAGAGATTAAATGTACTATACATTTAAAATATGATCATTTGGAAGTACCGATTTTTTGAGAGCACACAGTATTTTTCTTATTTCTGTGTTACTGTTTATGTGTCAAAGGCCAGGAATGGCACTCTAGGATGCCCTACAGTCATAGGTTCCTTGTTTCCTGCACTAATACATTTACTTGCAAACAGAATGGAGATGGAAGAAGTAGGACATTCACTTCCTCCCCCCTCCATGTAAAAAATCTGCCAGCTGAACAGACTAAAACTGAAAATCCATAAATTTCTATGCTTGGCACTGCCCAAGTTCTAAGGCCATCTCTGGCTGGCACTGAGACCTTCCTGCTATGAGAACAAACAGGCCACAAAATGTGGGCAGGTCTTTGCCTTTGTAACAGCAGCACAGCCATGGGCTGGTGTGGATGGAAAGTCTCACATCTGAAACATCCTTCTTCACTCTCCGCAATGCCAGTGGGATCACATAACTTCACTGAAAAACAGGTATCACATGATGATTTGGTAGTTGTCAACAACAAGGCAAATCTCTTTCCAGATTTCACACTTAAAAGACAAAAAGATGCCTTGCCAAAATCGGTCTTTTCTACAGTAAAAACAGACTGGAACCTGCAATATTCTGTTCACATCACTCACTCATATATATTCTATACATGGCAGTATGCTTCAAGAATTGTTGCCTTTTTTTCAGCACAACCACAGTGCTGAAGCATCTAAATCTCTGTTAGCTTCCATTGCAGGTACAATAATCCTGACACAGCTGTCTCCAGCCTCCACCCATCCAAGGAATAAAGTGGGGGCTGTGTGGGTACGTGTGGGTGGGTGGAAAATCCCATAAATATTGAGTCAAGTCTTGGACAGCTCTGCAGAGACATAAAAGAATTCAGGGCATATCATGTCTATGGAAACTTTCTCTCCTCCCCATCCCTTCAGCTTTCCTGTGCGGTGTTTACTGGGTGCCTGCTTATCTTCACTCTACAGGTTGTGATGCTTTGTGGACATTCAGTGGAAACAGCTGACGAGGAACCTCTGTTTTATCCTGGGATAAAACGCACAAGTAGCTATTAACTCTCTATAAACAAAATGTTATATAACTCATTCTCTACCTGCCCAGAGGCAACAATCTTACTAGGTCAGTCATCCTGTACTAAGACATTAAAATAAAAAATATTGGGATCTGGTTTTAATTCTCTGTTCTCTGACTTCCTAACGTGGGCTGGGCACGTTTCAGAGACAGATGGTTCTTTAGGGTTCATGTACTTAAAAGAACTCACAGACAGAAGTAAAAAGAAAAATAGTAATAATAAAAAATCAAGTGCTGTCAGTTAAAATAGCCCTTCACACGCAGAGTACCTTTCTGATGCATAAACCTCTGATGCATAAATGTACTCTTCAGAACCAAAGACTACAGAACAAGGTCCCAAAGGAGCTTTATGACAGTTTCTTGTTTAGTCAACTGTCTCAGCAAGAATACACTTCCCTGAAAAAAGGGAATTTTTTATTTCTTTTCTTTATTTTTTACAAGTAGTGTTAAGAGCTCTGAGTAGAAAAGCATCAATCTGTGACAAGTATCTTAAAGTCTACAAAAGACAGAGGGAAGACAGACCTTCTGACAATATATTTTTGGTATAGAACTTTTGGTACAAATACCTACAGTAGACTTTTTTACCGTTTTTAATAAATAGGCGGATCAATTTTTAAGTGGATGTGGAGAAACTAAAAAGGTGGTTTGCCAATATAGTGCAGAACTCATACATTGTTTTGATAACATATTACTTTTCCATTCAACGTGAGTTTTACTATTATTGATGATGACATTTAAGGCAGGACAAAATTGTATTTGCCAGGGCTGTGTTTCTTGTCATGCCTCAACTCAGTCTTTGAATTTCTTTAGAGAATTTTACATGTGAAGCCATATAAGAGTCTCATCCAGCTCTTCTCTGTATCAGCTGGAGTTTTAAGTAACTCATAGAAAGTCAGAGTTCAAAATACATTTGCATTTATTTGGCTGGTAGTCAATATGAGAACCACCCCCTTTCTTCTTAGAAAGATCATGCAGAAATCAGAGCTGGAAAACAGACACGGCAGTATGAGGCAGCTCACAGCACAAAAAAATCCTGCTCTGGTTTTTGGGAAGAGTATCAGTTGCAGAGAAAAGTTATCCATAACCTTCTCTTTCACATGGTTATTTACCATCTGTTCAGTGCTGTGGAATGCCTTACTCTGCGTCTCCACTGGTGAGCCACTGGTCTCTGGCACTGCGCTCTTTCAAGCTGAACACTAATTTTCTCATTTTACAACTTGACTCTTATCTACAACATCTGGATTTTGTGGCTGTCTACAAACTGCTTGGTAACAAGGGTTTGCAGCTGGACAGAAAACCGCATACACTGAAATCATCACTGCAAGACAATACGCTAACAGAGGGCTCTGTGAGACAGGTTCCCCAGTCCAAATCTCTGCTTGTACAATATGAAGTGATGCTTCCATAATATACATGAGCCACAGAAAATTGTCACACTATGCTCTTTTCTTCTCAAAGGATACCTATCAGCTCAACTTTTGCTGTGGTCAGTCACCATTTCCATCATAAAGTTCTACTTTGTCGCACTTATAAAATATGGCAATAAAAGATCATGCCAAGAATAAACTTGGCGTACAAGTTCTGTCCAGAAGTAACCTCAACCAATCTTTTTCAGCCAGCAAGTGAAGTGACTTAGTAATTTTTAAATCGCTTGAAAATGAAGGTGTAGAAGTTCTGATTCTCATCACTTTCTTGCAGTCGCTGCCCTGCACTTTCAGCAGCCCTTAACTGTTCAGCTGAAACAGTTTGCAAGGACTCCTGGTGAACTTGGCTGTCCTGAGGGGCCTTTGTGTCATGGGTGGGATTACATATGTTGCTCCCTGCCTCGCCTAAGCATAGAGGGTGAGGCTGAAGGGAGATGTTATAGCTGGATTTCTATATGTTGTGCTGCCTGCAGCTCAGAATTGAAGATAACAAACCTGGGTGTTTCCCATTTGCACCACTGGAGATGCTGGGTGCAGGAACAGGGATCTTACAGCCCTGACAAGCACATCTCAGACACATCATGGAATCACTGTGAATATTTCCAGGCAACCATACAGAGGTGTCTGTATTCATCACTCTACTCATTCATGAACTACTTATGGAGAATTAGATTTGTGGAAATCAGTCTTGCAAAGTGCTCTGGAACACTGTACTTTACCAGAAGGACAGTCTACTACAATACTTTTTCAGACATTTTTTTGAAAGTTAATGAAGCAGAGGAACTCTTCAAAAGTCGTTTTTCTCTGTACTTAAATCTAAGTTCTGTCTGTTCCCTGCACCAGTAGAGATTTGCTGTCCGCAACGGAGAGGCTCTCACGTGCACTAGGACTGAGCCTGCGTCTGAACCCAATATCCACCAAGTTCTACCAGTTTATCCTAAGTGCAAAGAGACCTTAGCTAACAGATTCTCCTGTGGGATCTGATCTTCATCCATATTTGAAGTGATTTATTTTGGCATCTGCAGATTTTCAAGAACAAAGAGGGAAAATTAATTATCATCTCAATATCTGCCCCATTCTGATCAATCATGCACATGACACACATAAAGACTTCCTGGGAGCTCGATTTGTTGCCATCATCCTGGCTCAGCTGCTCTTTTCTAGATCATTTCAAACCGTTCATACACTTCATAGTTCAGCTTTCCTGTTGCTACAATGTGTTAGCAATTAATGCACAAGAAACAAGCAGACAATTGTTCCATTTCCAGGGAATAAAATCTCCAAGGACACAAAATGAAATAGAAATTATCCATCCTTCCCCATATCCTAGGATGTCAAAGAAGAGCAAGCAATTAATTCCCCATGTGGTTTAGGCCATAGTTACACAGGCACTTCAATCTGACATACACTTTACAGCTCCTAAGTCCTGTCTCCTCCTAACTATCCACTTCCTGCTTCTCCTTGGTGTTAGCACTCAGAAAAGTTCTAGAATCCCATGATAAGGTGGGCCAAAGAGTTGTCTCTACCAAAACCAAGGGGTTTTAGCTTAGTGTAGCTTTCAGCTGGGTCAGCCCCTTGATGTGACTCATATGTAGTTACCACATAAATGCCAGAGGAGGAGAGGGTGAAATGAGGTGAGGATTGCATAAGCTGTGTAACTGCCAAAGAAATGCTCATGTGAGCATAGCCCCAGTCCCAGTCTTATTCCTGGGGGCAGAAATGTGAGCGGGAGTCTGCTTCCTCCACTGGCTTGTTCTCTGTCCCTCCCCTTCGGCAGTGGCAGCCTCCCAAGTTCTCAGGGTCTGGAGTAGCATCTCTGGGTAGCAGGACTGCTAAGAGGTGCTGGGAAAATCCCTGCAACACAGCACTAATGATCAACACTTGAAACAAGACAAATACAACCCAAGGACACTGTTCCTATCTGCTGCAAGGCAAGTGAAGTTTGTCCTTTGTCAAAATGCTGTCACTCCTTCCACAGTTCACAGGCTGAAGGGGGAGTTTATAGTATTGAGAAAATGGACCCTGAGAAAATGAGGAAGAAAGCAAAATTAAAAATCATAACATACGGGTACATTTTCATTTGGAAATCTCTTCTTTTCCCTAAGCAGATCCCGTGCTCAACTGCCAGAGGTCACTGAAAGATGAGGATATTCCTGATGCCTGAAGCGAACTTCACTTTGAGCAAAAAAAATTTCAAATGCAACTGACTGGTTTGTGGTTTCCATCACTTTTAAGCTCTACATTGCCCTTTGTTCTGTATGAAATGCCTTTGGAAAGCCAAGGCAAACTTGGTTTAATAAACATCAAAATAGAGGAAATGCATTTGCCTCCTTGACATCTTTTAAAATGTCCCTAAGGCACGCATTATTTCAGGTCACTGCAATATTTCATTTAGTACCTGTTACAAACTGATATTCTCAATATGGCCTGTGTTACAGCCAGGGAAGTGTAACTGGCTGAATGGACTCTAGAATCAACTTTCTCCTAGAAAGATATCTCAAAGGAGCAAGAGCGATGGTGCTGAAGTCCTGCTGCAAGTTGCTTATAAACAAATTGTTTACAAACTGGATTGACAATCCTTATAGAAGACTGCTTCTCTTATTTAATGGTACCTTATGGAGTCAAGGAAATACAAATTTAATAAATCTAGAGCCTTCTGGTTATCTATATGCTCCACAGACTGACAGAACTATTAGTATACTAAATAACTGTACTTCACTAGCCACACCTTTAAAACAACACCACTCAAAAAGCTGAGTAGGCAACCCCGCTTTCCTCACACTGGGAAAATGTTCAGCTGCCCATGTACCCCAGATTTACAGGCCTTCTGTGTCAATCTGACAGCTCCAAAAGACTCAGGCAGGGAAAAGACTCAGCTCTATAAATACTATCGAACTTCTCTTTCCACTGGCTACAGATCAATTCAGTGCAGAAAAAAAGCCCATAGCTAAGGCTAGAAAAAATACACAGTTGAGTTTTCGGAAGTTCTCTGCATTTGTCTAGTCTAGCCCTAGTTTGAGCAGGCTAAGTCCCATAACTAAGAATTTTTGGAAGTCAAGACATGACTGTTCACTGAGGCTCTGGATTAATTGCTTCTTGGAGCAAGATGGTACAAACTTTAAAATGTATCACAGGCTACATAATAAAAACAGAGGCTGTGCTCCTTTGCAAGTCTTGTGGTATGAAACTCAGCTGTTTTGCCCTGCACAGGTTCCCCTAACTGTTCACTTGGTTTCTATCCATCTGGATTTTCACCACAGATTTTTGCTTTGAGCTTCCAATTTGAATACATGAAAGCTCTGCCAAAACCACATCATATTCAAACCACAGGAAATCATGAACTTGGCACTGTTTTGACATGGAAGCTGTAAACAGTGTGCAGGTTCACTCAAAACTGGATCACTATCCTTTGAGTTATGAAACACAACAAAACTTCCAGCAAACCAGGTCAGAATTCTTAACTACTAAAGCAAAGAGAAATTATGTGACTTTTGCAAGCATCAGGATTTTGTTGAATATTATCCCCTACATTTTTTCCTTTAGCTATAAACATAATATGTGAAGAACAAAAAGAGAAGTTGAGTTTCCTCCTTTCCAAGTTTGAGTTACTACAGGATTTAGCTAATTCTCATAGCTCTAACATACACATATCCTATTAAAGACAACGCAATTTCCTACTGGCAGCCTTGAGCATGAATAATTGTAAAAGCCAGAGCTGTAGAGGAGATATGAATACGGTTTAGTTTTACATGCAACATGATAGGTAATCGACTTACAGGTAATTTACACTACTGCACAGGAGCCTCATTATTAAAATCCAGTACATTTTCAGTTGCCAAACACTGGATTTTTTTCCCCTCAAGATTCTGATTAACAAACCACAAGGAACTTGTATGAAAACAGAAACGTCTACAGTATGATTTTTGAATTGAAATTAAACACTGCCCTAAAGAAAGACATACTTGTAAAGAAGTCACAAGTTCATGGAGGATGAAATGAAAATAATCTAGATTTCCAGACCAAGCCTGAGAACAATCCAGATTCCAAACCAGAGTTTGAATGCAGAACTACATGAAGGTGGTTTGACTGAAGTCAAACGAATAGGAAGCAAAATGTAGTCACTCAAAAGAAGATTTATATTACTTGCACTGCCTGCAAGAAAACACAGTTTAATCTTGCTGAGTTTCACGTTAACCAGATTTTTAAATCAGGCATTCTGAATGTTGGGAAAAGCTCTGGAGGGATCCTGAACACACAGAACCACACATCAGGCATATCTGACCTGTCATAGAGTTTTCAGATGTACACAGTTGCTCTCGCAGCTTTTCCACATCGTCTGGATGAACCTGTTCATACAAAGTGCTGCCAAACCATTCAGATTGAGGCTGGTTTAGCACAGGAGTCACAGAATCTGATACGTAGATCACTCTTCCCGTCTCAGCTGCAACTACAAACAGGAACCCATCTGCAGCCTCCAGGATAAGATGTTTCAGTTCCTTCCAAAGAAAGGATTTGATTAGAATGCCAGCAAGAAAAGGGAATTAAATATAACATCTGTCACTGTCAGAGAATATTGTTTTCTTGTGATCTTAGCAGTCGATCAAAACCTAGACAGAAATTTTCACTGTTAACAATACAACCAAACTTGCAGCAAGGCATAAATTGGCCATCTCAATAACAAACAACATTTTGTTTACTGTTATTGTCATTCATCTGGTGATCCCCATGCACTTTAGGAAAATAAACAACTAATACCCACTGCATATTCTGAGATAGGCATCTAACATTAAAAAAAAAAAAAGATATTTCAGAGTACAAACAGAGGAAATAAATAGCTCTAACTCATGGCAAACTCATCCCTTAATTAAATGTTCTGAATAATTTAATTGGAAAGAAACCAATAAGACTTTCTAGTTTGGTTTCCCCTGGCCCTGCTCAGGATGAGCTCTGTTTGTAAATTAAACAGTTACTGAATAAAAGGGAGAAAGTGTAATGGGAACAAGGAAAGAATCCCCAGCCTCTTCTTCCATTAGGGGGCCTGAGCCACTACACAAGAAGGTTCTGTCGCTTCTTGCTTTTTTTTTTCCAGCCTGTGAGTATGAAGCCTCAGAGACCCAAAGGGTTGGAAGCACCCCTGTCTTTGGCCTTTTCTTTACATGTCCCCTGCTCATCATCCTGGGTGATTCTATCCTGAGACATCCACCAGAGATGCAGCAGCTAGGGCTCCAACCATACCCAGGGACTGGAAGGAGAACTGCAGGCCTTGAAAACCAGGTACTTCTGTCCCTCACTTTCAGACACTGGTTTTAGACACCCATACCTTGAAATGCACATGCCAGCAGCATCACCCAGAAATACTATCTTTGCTCAACAGAGCTTGAAAACTTCTCATGGCAAAGGATGACAATTATCACTCCAATTCCTGGAAAATGAGCTTAAACAGCTTTTGGTGGCTCCAGTGACCACCAGAGCTTGTTAAGATACTGCACCTGGAACTCAAACACAGAGCTCTGGACAACCTGAGTCCCAGGGGAGACAGCTCGGCAGGATTAGTGTGCAAGTGGTAGATATTAGCTGATAAAGTGAGGATAAAAATCAGGCAAACTACTAAGAAATGGATAACTCATCTCAAGAAACACTCAACAGACTGTCAACTTCTGCTGCTTTGTTATAGAGAAAGCACATTGATCCTGAACCACTGACTAAACAAAAAAACTTCACAGCACAGCTGGCCACGCTACACTGACGATAGTAAGAGCAGTTTTGCACAAACTCTGTAATTCTGCAAGATTTAAAAAAAAAACAAAGAAAAATTGCAAGGACAAGTGACTAAGGTGTGCCACCAGAGGAATGGCACAGTCCCTCCAGAAACACACTTCTGGAGAGCTGGAATAAGTAGTCGTGAGCATTGAGAGGTCAGCAGCAGCTGCTGTTTATCTAAGAGAAAGAAGTATTACCTCCAGCCATAATAAGTGCTTAAATCACCTCAGACCACAAAAATGAACATTACACCCACAGGACTTCAAAAACAATGGAGGTGGTAGGAATTTTCAGTGCATTTAGTTCAACACAGTTTTTCTAGAAGCACAGGGTGCACCTTCCTTCTTCCATCAAAAATGTAGGAAGTACCTCAGCCAGTACAGATGGGATTCATCTCTGCCCAGTTTGACTGCTGGGAACACCAGCATTAAAACTAAACAACGTTTTCAACCTTCCTCTAAACCCCAGGGGCAGAGGCAGGTCTTTCCAGATTCCTTTTTACATATTTTAGAGAATATTTGCTAGCATGGGAAGAACCCAAATCTGGAGGCGAAAATTCCTTTCTGCAAGGCAGCGAGTGACTTGTTCTTCAGGTGGACAGACCCCAATGATAAGAATGCCAATTGCTTCTTCAAAAAGAAGGATCTGTCATCATGCTAAGATCAAGTCCAAACAGTCACAAAAATCTGACTGTATTCACAGTTTGGATATGTAACTGGTACCAGTTGCTACATAACAGTGAAGAATCCAGCTGAGGCTCTACTCCTCTCAGCATTTCCTCACACCTTTTAAGACCAAAAAAAATAAGAGAAAAAACAACATTTTTGTAAATTCTACCTGTTCTGTAAGAAAGGAAGGCTTGTAAGCTCCATCAGTAGATTTGTTTCCAGTGCCCCTCATGGATTTCATGTGGGAAACAGCCATCCGCAGAATGGTCAGCTTGTCAGGCTTCCGAGCCAAGGCGCTGCATGTGGGCACCATGTCGGACAGCTCGGTGATGTACTGGGTCATCTTATTCCTCCTACGCCTCTCGATCTCACTGTGATTCTCCCTGAGCATTTAAAGAAACACCAAAGCAACAGAAAAGAGACATGAGTGGTGTAAGAATCTGAATTGGAGGTAATAAATCATAATACTTCGCACTTGTTTTGCTGTTTGCACCCCAGGAGAACAAATTGCTTTACAAAGCCAGCCACTATTATCCCTCAGTTTACAGAGAGAAAATCCAGGCCACAGACAGATAAATATGATTTGCCCATAGCTGTGAAAAGAACCTGTATTTCTACTTATTGGCTTGTGGCCTTAATCTCTTAACCAGCTTAATCTCCTTTGGTTTAAGGACAAAAATGAAGAAGAAATATGTGAGGAACTGACATCTGCCAACTCCAGTTAAACTCCTGAGTTTGCTATGATGCATTTCTCAGCTGCTTATAAAAGGTGGTCTTTAGAGGAAACCTCTCACTAACAACTGGATCAGGTCAGGCAGGAATCATCAGCGTTGAACTTACCAAAAAAAATAACCCACTCAATGACAAAACACATCTCAAACAATGCTGTTTGGAACATCCCACCTCCCTGCAGGGAGTCACTACATGCCTGCAGGATCATACTGCAGCACTGGGACTGTATATGGCATAACAGTACATACTAAAAAAAAAAACCCAATAAATAAATAAAATGAGTACGAAAGACAGCAAGTAAACATCTGGCTTGTCAGACACAGACCAGAATTTATGTTCAGGGACAATTTAGCGCAACAGGGAAGCAACAATGATAGTACTTGATGCTGCCCCAACTTGGGCTGGGCTGCAATGTTCTCATCCTTTAGAGGAATCATATGGCTGAGGTGGTGAGTCAAATTTGAGAAATTGCAAAACGGACACCCACCAGAATCTTTCAGAAATAAAGATCTCAGAGTGTAGTTTTCCTGTTCTGGAAATCACCATTGTTTGATCAGCATTAAGGAATCACACCAATATATACATCTAAAATGGTCCAAACGGACCTAGAATCCTTCAGTGCCCAGCACTTATTCTTCTCATACTGTACCTGTCAGGTGGCAGCTAAATACAAGTACACGACAGGTAGATGATGCTTCAGTTGTCAAAGCAGCATCTTCCACTGATTTCAATGAGCTGTGCATGGCATTTTCTTGTGGGATCGCTGGCTGATCCAACAAGATGTGAGAGGTGATCACTTGGAGAGTCCACCAGCATTGACTGATGTGATAACACAACATTAAAAGAAACTGAAACAATCTTTAGAGCTGACTGCTACAAAGACTGACCATGAAAGCAGAAGCTAGGCTTGGCGCACTCTTTGGCTACTTTTAGGAATGAAACCTTTTCTTAAAATGCAGGGAAGAATTGTATGCTGCTTCCTGAAATAGAAGAATGCATGGCCTTGTCCTGCTCTGGGTATCCTGCCTCTGCACATACAGTTGTTACATGCATGAGGCACTGTCCACAGAAACACCACTTGTTAGGGCTACATGCAGAGTTATTATTCCTATGCTTACTGTGTGATGTGCAGGAAATCCAGCTACAACAGCCCATGGCTGCTCAGCAAATTACAGCCAAGCCTTGCCTGAGGTCACTGTCCATGACACTGTAATAGTGAACCGTTCATGTCACCTGGCTGAGGAACAGCCTTTGTGTGGCTCTGTAGAGATGCAGGAGGGAACGGTGCCTGTGGGAGTGGGATCATACACACACCAAGCAGAACAGCTTGCGTGACAGTGCACATGTACACACGTGTGCTCTGTGTACATGTCAGCTTGGACATGCAGGTAAATACGGACACAGGGAAGAAAAAAGCATTTTTACATGATGAAAGCTTGCTCTAAGTTCAGCATTTTCACAGAAGCGGTGATTAAGAAAAAAGAGAGAGAGACAAAGAACAGACATATTCAACATATATTTTACATTTATAAATACATATTACATTATCTGCCACTCAAGTATTTTAGTACTTCTGAACATTGAAAACAACCATTATAGAGATAAACAAAGAGACAGTAAAACTTCCTGAGAGAAAAAGAGTATCCCAACAGACAATTTCATTTATGATCTTAAAAGCTAGAAAGCAATAGCATGTTAATCTACTTTGAAAATGTACAAGTAAACAACACCCCAAAAGTTTCCTGAAACTAGTTCAAATTTAAATCCTTAAAAGAAAAAGAGGGGATGTGCTCCTCTTCCAAAGTGTGTGTCCTGGGAACTCTGGCATTCATAAACTTGTACAGAACGATGTCCTAATTCTGTCATTTCTAACTTTGTTTTTATATGGAAATTACAGAGGGACATTAAATTCTGGGATACTGGGGAACTGATCCAAAACCACAAAGGGTTTGTATTTCTGATTTCAAGCAGTTTTGGATCAGCCAAAAGATCAGTATGAACGGCACCATATAAAAGAAAAATGGAGGCAACCCATATTTGACTTCCCTTTTTCCTACCTGTGCCTTCTGTGTCAGCAGTACTTTGATCTTCATCCCACCTAAAACAAAATAACCAGCTCCCTAAGCTAAGGCACACGTACTGAGATTTTTTGGACATGAACATCCCCCTCTTTTCTCTCAGCAGAAGAGCTCCACAGGACACGCCTACCTTGCAAATTTTTCCTTATCACCAGTGATTTGATCACCATCATACCTAGAAACAAAAGATAGTACATCAATCAGCAAGGGTTATGCACTGCATGATAGCCAGCACACAGCAGAAAGCAAAAAGGTTCACAACTGCAGACCACTACAAAGAACAGCAAGAAAAATGAGGGAATGAGAATGATACAGCAAAGAAAACACAGAGTCTGATGATACTTCCAAGCCATGCTGATTCAAAAGCTTCATTTGTATATTTAAAAAAATAGAAGACACATTTCAGTGGGTTTATGCAAACACTTTGACATACACTGATTTCTTGGGAAACTTAACAAGCACCACCAGTACAGAAAACACCAGTGAGCTTTTATCCACAGCAGCCCATGAAATATTTATTGCTGTACTGGAAGTGAATGGGCTGTATCTGTTCCAGCTTGCAACCAGAGCTCCCTCCATTCAGCAGAGGGCACTGATGGTCTGCAGATAACACAGGTGGGCAAAGACATGGCTGTAGTGTGATGCCTTATATAAGGGAGCCTTCAGGAAAAGGTTCTGTAGATACAGACACTGTACTGGACTGTTGTGGAGGCTGGCAAAAAGCAGGCAGGCAGGTGAAACTGCTGGGTAAATACAAGTTAAATTTAAACTGGCTTAAATCCCTAGAAGTAAACAAGTACCTCATTCCTAGGCAAATCAGCAGAAGTTAGATGCCCAACCAGGTATGTGTTGTGTTTGAGCAGCACCTTTATGGAGGAAATCCAGACCAATGGGACTTTTGTCCTGTGGGACTAAAGTTTCACTGTTTCTGAAGCATTGTCCCAAAGACAGGCAGCAATGTGACGTTTCAGTAAAAAATTACATGCTGCTCCTCTTTCCCTTTCCTCACAAACACACTAATCATTTGAGACGAGATTTTGCTAGCATAGTTATGGAAAGACTCATTTGTTTGAAACCAAATTCCTTGCTCCAAAACAGAAAATGAATGTTTAGGTAAACACAAAGATAAGGTAATGGCTTTTCTAGAAGTGAAGAGTATAACTGCTCAAGAACAATTAAATGAGATTTTGTATTAAAATTAGAATTATTAGATTATTAGACTTAGTAGATTTTGTATTAGAATTACACCTTTCCAAAATGATGTAATTTATTACAACAGACAGCCTATGAAGGTTCCCTGTATTAGTTAATGAAGTAATACAGCCTAAATAAGCATGTTTTTCTCTTCTAACAAATCAATAATGAACTTTTTCTTTCTGTCGCAAAAGAATTAAAACTAATTTTAAGTAATCCACCTATGCAAGTTCCTCATTAAGACTCATTCAAACACTGAAGACAAAGCTTAAGCAAGTCTTGAGCTGTATTTCTTTATCTTGTGTTTAACACCAGCACCCTCAAAACATTCAAGTGACAACACCACTTTATACCCCTTGACTCTGCCCCAAGAACACACTGAGTCTGAGTAATTTTCAACAAAAAGACAGATTCAATGAGGAATGGGCACCTTATGGGGGAAGCACATGCACACGGCTCCGTGTGAGGATGAGGTGCCATGCAGGGATACCTGAGCTGTGCTGGCAGCCCCTGAGAGGCAGTGTGTATTCCCCCACATGGAGCACTGTGCTAACACTACTCCTGTGCTCCCACCAGTGTGGGGCTTGTCTGCTCCTCCTTCTCTGCTTGACTGGACTGAAGATGTTACTGCCTCCAACTACTGGTTTTTCCCTTCCAGTCTCCCAGCTGACCTCTGCACACATACTCCTTCAGGCACTTCAGTCAAAGCCAGCTGGGTTAGCTTCAACATTGAAACAGCAGTTCTTTGATAACCAAATAATTTTGACCAAGACAAGCTAGGAATAAGTCATGTGAGGAATCTGGAGAAGGGAACAACTATAAGAGGATGTCTGAACATAGCCCTGGGTGTCTCTGCATGGTTTTTCTGTACTCTCTAAAAAGAGAACAATCTGGAGTCTATATAGCATTTAAGATTTAAATATCAGATTTTAATTTGACACCTAAAACCAGCTGAGTCTAGGCACAGCACAGCATACCTCTCCATTAAACACAATGGAATTCCTTGCTCAACTCACCATTAAACTTTGAGAGGCTGAAACCAGAACGGGGAGAAACCAGCACAAATGTACCAGTGTGCCCAGAAACCCTGATGCTTGTGCAGGCACAAATCAGGACTCAGTCCTCACGAATCTTGATCCCTTAACATGTGTCTTCTAGGAAATAACAAGACTTAGCCCTCAAAACACCAGTTTTAACACCAGGGACTGCAATAGCCTTTCTGTAAATGACATCAACTAAACAAGAGTGCTGCTGGTCTTGTCCAGTAAATTATGATGCGGTGTCACAGTGTATCTTCAGCACACTTCTCTTCCAGACTGACTGGGATAACCTTGCTAAACCCTACAGTGACAGCTGTGTTTCAACATGGCTGCTGCTACTGAGCTGCAATTACAATTTGGATAATCAGCAGTTACCCACAGGCCTCAATGTATCTATACCCCTCACTGCAGCTGCTTGGTTTCTAATGAAAAAATGCAAACAGTGTGACCAGAAAGAAAAAGGGGAAAGTGAAAAAATGGCAATGAGGCTTTACTGTTTATTTCTAGCTTAGAATATTCCATGTTAACTCTTTTTTTGTCAACTTTTACAGTTCAGTTACTCCTAATGGTACATAATGTAAAGCTCAGTAACCCTAAAAAAACAATCCACCTCTAGGATCTGTCAAATTGTCTTAACAAGAAATTAACATCTGAAATAAATTAGAAATGAAATTTCATTTTCAGTGGCTGAAAGACAACTTCAGTAATGTCAAATAACCAAAGTTCATCTAAAGCAGTAGAAGTAATAAGCTAATAGTCACAAATTTTCTCATTTGATATAGCTGCAGAGTGAAATTGTGACACTCATGCTGTCAGCTTTATAAGCCAATAACTACATTAGGGAGATTTCTGCCAGAATGCCCCATTTGCAGAGGAAGCTGATAAAAAGAGTAACTAGTATTTGGGTCAAGTAGCTGGCAAGTTCTTTATCCGTATTTGTATTTATTTTAAAACATCAGTAGTGAGACAGCTGTCTTTCCCCACTGAAAGAAGTCAGTGATGTGGCCAACTCTTTGTAAATGCTCACCTTGAAAATTTGCTGGGCCCCTCTCCATCTTCATCATCAAAGTCCATTCTGTAAAAGCAAGATTTCCAAATCAGCAATCAAGACGTTGGCAACGGTGGCATGAACATTCAAGCCAGTGGTTCTCAATGTTGTTAGATTTGTGTTTTGATTGGAGCTGTTAACGACTGAGGATTCCAGGCTTGATCATATTCTCCAGATCTAAGAGCAGCTCATTTATGTCCCAGACCTTCTTAAGGCAGTGGAAGAGACGAGTTCTTCCTTGGGCCAAATCCCAGCCCACCAGTTTAGCTCCTCCAGGGAGCCACAAAAAGCAGGAATCTCTTTCTTCACTTCTTACACAGAGAGACGAGGGAGATTATCTTCCTAATTTAGACATCTAAATTAGTTTCCTATATTAGGCAGTGTGATTGTCTCATTCTCATAAATATTATCATTATGAAGCTATACAACAGTATAATTTACAAAGCATTTTAGACATTTTTATACCTCTAAAAAGAGGTGGATAAATATATATCCCCAATTATAAGGCTGTAACTCTGCCATTGAAGTAGACAAGCAAGCTGATATACAACTATCATACACAATTACTGTATTAGTGTATTTAATAAAAAATACATTTGTATGATATACAGACCTTGATCAATCACTTTTAATTTGTGTAGATAGAAAATCATAGTTTTGTTTCGCAAACATTTTGTCAGATTTCTTTAATTCTCTGAGCTTTCTAACCTTTCAGTGTAACGAAACTTCATACAACTACAGATTCCACGTTTCTAATACTGTTCATATTAACAGGCATAAGTCCTATTAAAGGCAAAACCCTTCGAAGTGACAATGATATTTATATCAGTATTAAAAGAATTCCTACCAATTACAAATTGAGATTTCTAAGTCTAGAGTGTGGGAACAAAGACGCAAAAACACTCTCTAAAACTACATCAGCACAGAGAAGTAGGAGTGCCAGTCAGGCACTGCCTTCCTTCCTAAATTCTGAGAACCAAGACAGACTGGCCCATAAAAGATGTGTATGGAGGCTGCTGTGACTCAGACAATTGGGATGAGGGTAGCAAGTCAGCACAGGAATTGGACATGGTATTAGCAAAGTTACAGTAATATTTTCCAGATGATAACAGCGATTATTCATTTCTAGAGGAAGCAAAGAGAAAACCATTTTCCCCAAAGAGCTTCAAGAAAAGCTGTGTATTTAACTTGCTTAACTTTGATACAATCATCATTTTCACTATAAATTACATCTTTGCTCACCTAATTACCACCAAATCCGGTTCCAAGGTCGGTGACCCCTCAGCTGCCTTGTGCAGAACACCACCGACCCCCAGCGGTCAGTGCCCTCACCTCTGCCACAGGGCTGCAGCTAAGACAGGACCCAGCTGCTGCTGGCACCCCAAATGTGGCCTTCAGTGCTGGTACCAGTAGCCTGAATCCCCCCTGACCAGAACTCCCAGAAATTTAACATTTACACACCATCATCTAGACCAGGGTCTCCTCTCACCTATCTGCTTCCTTCCCACATGTAATAATGGGCTTGCAGGTGACATTCCAGAACAAACTTCCCAGTTATTTTAATTGTAATGATTCTACTTGCACTGAAAATATCAAAGTCAGTATTACAGGAGAGCTGTTTTTCACAAGTGGAGGGCAGCACTCAAAAAAAGCATCACATCAGGCACATCCTTACTTGGTTTCACTGGCAAGAGAAACATCCAGTTTCAAACTGCGGCAAAGGGCTGCAGAAAAAACCACACCCCTGTGGGGGAAAGCCTTCTCTTCAGGGATTTTGAGACACTTCTTTTATCTTGGACAGATTGATTTTGTAACTCCTTTCCTTCCTCTCCAGTGCACTGAGATCTCGTGCCTTGGTGGATATGATTCTATGATTTTTTTAGCTTCCAGCCAAATACTCCAGCTGAGTGCTAAAGGATAGATTTTCCCCCAAAATCAAGTATTAGCTGTACCGCATTTTATCTAGTTTATTATTACTGGAATACACTGTAGAGAATTACAGAGATTATAAGAGTTTAAGGCTTGATCCTGCTGCCTGAACTGTATCCCCACCTCTGAAGGAGTAAGGAGGACTAACACACCTATTTATCTCAATGGCTGGATACCAGCTTCTTACCTTGGGAGAGTCTTGATGGGTTAATAATCACAGGTAACACCTCCCACATGTACAGTGGGCTCATCACAGCAGAACCAGAGTGCATAGGGTATAACACCAGACTGCACCAGACTAAATCTTTAAATCTTACTTTGCCTTTGCTTTGATAAACTACCCAAACCCCTTTATTCCATATGCAAGATTTAAAAAAAAAAAAAAATTAACATAAAGTTAATAAAAAATACCAAGACTTTTAAAAAATGCAACAGCAAATGTATCTCTCTCTGAATGTTTTATTTTTATTAATAAACACATTTCCTAATTTCACTGGGAAAGATGAAAAAACCCTTCTGAAACACTAAAAAAAATCCGCCTCAGGTATAAAGTCATTGATTCCAATGTCCTGCCTGATCCACTGTGTCTGCTTTACAGAGAGGCAGAGGGAAAGACAGTGAATCAGTTGTAACCTTTAGCAGAACACAGCAGAACATGTAAAAATAATATTCCATCAACCTCCTCATACTCTGACAGATAAGATCTTCTGTTTAGATAGAATATACTGCACATTAGCAGAACAGTAGAAGCAGCCTCCAAGAAGACAAATGACATCATTTCAGAAGATTCAGAAAGACTATCTTTTATCTTCATTTAAAATTCCCATTAAAAAGAGGCTTTAAAAAAGAGCTGCACTATGCTCTTTTGTTTTGAAGAGACAGCATAAATCTTGTTTTCCTCTTTCATACTGTTCACATCAATCGTGGAAAGGCCTGATGCGTGAGGTACTTATTAAAATATATTTTCTTTAAAAGATATGCAGCTACCACAAATACAGTGATACAAATACTTTTTAAAATTTAATTGTTCTCAATTAGAAACATTTGAATTAAAAAAAAAATAAAAATCAACAAACCAAAACCCCTCCAACAAGGTGGACCTGCATAGGTTAAAAAATTGACATGTGAGAGGACTTCAACACTGCAACAAAATTAGTATGTAAAATTTCCAAGAAGTGTCAAAAGATGCTTGCCATGATTACACAGTGTAGGAAGAGGGCAGGCAGGAATGATCAGGAGCAAATGCAGCTGAAAGGCAGACAGGGATCTGTACTACAGCCTTTTTTTCAGCACAGTATTGGGGGGTAGAGTGGTGGGATGAGGTCTCTTTTCTCCAGATCTTGATAGTTCTGGTTCAGAGAAAAGGCGAGACTGTACAGTGAATCTAAACAAAACCAATGCAACTGAAATCAACTCATCAAAAAACCCCCCAACCCTCCCTGCCCAAGTACAGAGAGCCCAGGAAGGTGAAAGAGCCCTTTATCCTCTAATACAGCAAAGCCTAAATTAAAACCACATTAAATAAAGAACTGAGAGTATATTAATCTAAGGTAGTCATTGACCACTGCAGTGCATTATCTTATGCTGTCACTTTTTTCTATGAAGTAGTTGGTACAATTTATAGAAAGGAAAAATATTTTTCCAAGCTGTCAATGAAGCCAAATGCCGACACGGCAGAAACACCTTCTGGGTAGCCAATGAGTTTAAACTGATCTACATTCAAGTCCACACAGCAATTATTCTGCCAGCTTGCCTCAGCAATTATGAGAAAAGAAACAATTTTCAGAGATAACCAAAACTGGGAAAGCTGGCTGTGTACACTAGCTCCACTCCTTTATGTTTGATACAAAATATTCATTTCAAAAATGCCCAAGGATTGAGGTGTAGGAAGATATATCACCAGAACAGCAATGAAAGGACCAAGTGTTAGTCGCAACTTTGTTCAAAGAGAAGCTCGGAGGAATTAGACACAGGAGGCATTCTTTCCCTCAAGATCTGAATACACACACATTGAACATTAAAAAAAAAAGCACTCTCAGCTCAGGCTTGGACAAGGGCTATTAGTTCAGAGCTATGGTGCACTGATGAAATACCACCATTCGGGTAGAAAAGTGAATCTATACTAATTTACTCACTGAATTTGCATGTTAAACACATTTAAAATAATTTGATTTTACGTTCCTCCCACCCTTCCCTCACTTCACCTTCTCACAAACAGATGACAATGCTTAAAATGCAACAGTTAAAGCATTTCAATTAATATCAAGTCAGTATTTAATATAATCAGAATATTTCACAGTCAACAGCATCAACCCTTGGCAACAGTAAACGGCAAACTTATATTCAGAGCTGACATGGTTTATGATCAAAAAATATCCTGCAACTCAAGTACAAAACCTTATCTATGTTAGGTAGCAATGAAAAGATGTTAATGCTTTGTCTTCTCTTTCAATTGCAAGTTTAAAAAGGTTTTTCCATTGAGCAGCTTGAAAATAAAAATGTGATGCCTGTCAAAGACAGATTTTAGGAGTTTCTCAAACCAATTTCATACAGTTACCTCAGCATAAGAAGGGCACTCAGTGTGGGGAGATATTCAAACTGTTCAGTTGAAAGGAACACCCCTCAGAACAACCACCCAGCGTGTTCACGTCACTCCAACTTAGCTCTGCATTTGAGGCAAGGTCAACCTTCTCCCTTGTTAATTCACTCCAAGACTGAGACTCCAGTACAGTCACTCGAGCAGACACATAAAACTCTCAACATACCTTGGTGAACAATCCCTAAAGTAGCTCTTGCAAGGAATAATGTCTGCCTTAAGTGTTTGCCAGTGAAGATTTACTCCCACTGTCAATCCTGTTAAGCCCTACCACTGTCTTATTTAGGGCTAAATATAAGACTAATCAAGCTCTTTTGAAGACACTCTCAGATCAGGTATGTCTGAGAAAGCACCACCCAAAGACCATTCTTATTTGTGATCAATCTTTGATAAAAACAGGGTGGGCTGTCAATACTAGAGAGTAGTTCTCTGCTGTTCTCAAGCTCTTGCTACACTTTTCTTCTAACACAGAGAATTACTATGAGTGGCCACAGATCAATCTGATGTAGAAAACGACCCCGACACCACATCAACCTCTGAAGCTAGATAAAACGAATCTTCTTCTTTAGTAGAGCCCTCAAGCTTGTGTAAGGGCTGAATGCTATACAGGCCCTTGTCCCAGAAGAAGACTGTGCTGCACTTCCACTGAGACCTAGAATATCGTAGCCCACAATCTCTGAAGAGTGACTGCTCATGATATTTCTGTACCTGGAACTATAAAGAAAACATCTTTAACTAACAGGCCTCCATTTAAGAGAGTCCAAGTGTAACCTTCAGATGAAGTTGAATAAGTCTGCATGTGCAATCTTGCTACCTGTATTCACACGATAAATCATTGTCAGATTAAACAGATGTAGGCAATATGCCTACATTCATTATATCTACAACAGCCACAGGATCCAAACTCCTTTCTGGATACTTTGCCAAATCTTTAAGTCTTTTGAAACAAGCAAAACAACAAGCCATATACTTATCAGCAAGTTTGATCTTGCAGGAAGAAGAGATGCATTGAAGAGAAAAACAAAACATCAGTGACTAATGTCATAATGCAGTTTACATAAATAAAACATTACATAATAAACGTACACATATATACAGGTACATTTTGGGTTTTACAGTACATGTAATTTTCAGTTTCAGACCTGAAAACAACAACAACAACAACAACAAAAAAAAAAAAAAAAAAAAAAAAAAAAAAAAAAAAAAAAAAAAAAAAAAAAAAAAAAAGAAATGGCTTACCCAGAACGACGCTTTCCTCCTCTAGAAGGCATGGATCCTGCCATCCTTACTTGTCCACTCGCCATTGGAGCCACTGGCAAGGCCACTGAGCCAGGAATATCTGATGCCATTTCTGTAAGGCAAAGGTAGGGAAAGAGGTGGAGGAAATCCTTTAATCCATTACCTACAAAGAGAAACCTCCGCTGATAACATTAGAGACAGGCCCTTTCCAAAATAAACAGAATGGTTTCCTTTTTATTTCTAAGGAAAAGTAAAGCTCTCCAACTAAAACCCAGCAGATTCACAGATCCTTACAAGAAGCCCAGTTGAGTCAACAGCCATTCCAGCGCCTGAGAGAATTACATGTAGTACCTCTGTAATTCCACTGACCTAATGGTTCTCATTCTAAGTCTCAAAGGGGCTGTCAGATGAAGGCCAACAACCTCCTTAAACAGTTAAAGTGCCCTGAACAGAAAAGCAGAGATGAATTCCCAAGACAAATGAAGCTGTGAATCATGGTACCAGGGTACCAAGAAAAACAAAAGTTAAAAACTCAGTTTGCCAGAGAGGCTAAGAGTTGAGAGCAAAGATGAATTATCAGGTGATACTGGTTTTTATTATTTATATTCTGGAGGCATTCAGAGGGCCAGACTGAACTTAGAAGAGCTCAAAGGCTTCCTGCATTTATTTCTGTGTGGTGTCTTGCAGAGCTGAACTGAGCCCAAAATCCAGGCTGATATTCATCCCTCTGTCAGGGCTCGAGGTATAGCCACAGGTTAATGAGATCCTCAAACCTCAAAACTTTGATGTGAGAAACTGCAAAAGCTCACCTTATGCAATGGTTTCCAGATTGCTAATGGCAAGTACTTCTAAAGTCTATTAATAACAGTTCATTACACTTCAAAAAAGAAAGGTGGAATGTAACATACTTATACCCTTTACTTCTATCCCATTATTAAGCATGGGATTAAGAATGTTTTTCCTCTGTATAACTCTTATAAACTATATGCGCAATTAAAACTTTTTCATGTACTTTATTCACTCTGGAGGCAAAATCCACAGTCAAAACATTTAATTATCTTGAAAGAAAATGTATTTTCTCTCTAACTTGTTTTAAAAAAAAACAACTTGGCAAGGTATCTGGAGCTACAGCTAAATATAATTACTAATGGAAAGCAAATCTGTTTAAAAAATCCTGCTATTTTTTCCCCCAACATGTAAGTATGAAATAACTTCAATTATGGAAACAAGAATCCATACTCTTTCATTATGTCTGGAGAGCACTTCCATTTCTGCCACACTTTATATACATCCATTATGCAACATTATGCATTTCAAATAATGACATTTTATCTGTTCATTGATTTCATGCATTTCTTCTAGTACATTTAGTTTTATTAATTCCTTTTCAACTTAAAAGAAACAGAGCAATCCAGCATTTTTTAACAAAGTCTGCAAGACCAAACAATGAGATCTCTGCCTACACCCCCACATGACAGAAAGTTCCACAGTGGCTAAAGCTGAAGCTATGTGGAAACACAACATTAATGCACATTAGCATATCTCCAGACAAATAAAAACATGAGCATGCAAACAACTGGTAAATCACTATTTCCAGAATAAGTACCCTTAGCTGTATAATGCCCATAATTCACTCAGAACATTCAAATTCATCATTCATGGATAGAACCGAAGGTCATTTTGAAATGCTCTGCTCACTCATTTATTAAAGCAGATGGTAAAAACCATAATAAATCTACCTGCAAAGTGTCCCCGTCACTCAGAAACACATTTCAGTATAGATCATCAAGGAGATCAGATTTTTTTAAAGTAGTAACTCTAATACAATTTCAGATCATCTCTGAGCAATATTTTAAGAGAGTAAGAACAATATCATATTTGATACTGTGATGAGAAATTCTTGTAACCTCATTTTCCTGAATCTAAACCAAAGATGATGAAAAAACAGGCCAAGGTTTGGATTCACCTACTCTTAAAAGTTCAAAAGTCAAAGCTAATTATTTAAGGTAACTTTACAGTTCACCAAAAAAAAAAAAAAGGGAACAAAGCCCCCGTGCATTTATGCATTCCATGCTTAGAGGTGCATCCAAAACAGGTTGTGCAAACCTCTTTGTGTAGAGCCCTTGTTCAACCCACTGACAAGTCAGGGAGATAGACAGCTGTGATACTTGTCGAATTTAGGTGGTTGTGGATAGGCAGAATGAGTTAATTTTCTGCACTTACATTCAGCCTTCCATGTATGTAGCTACAAGAGGCAAAGGTAGCTAGCAAGTTTCAAGTAGGAACGACAAACAGAAACTGTGTACTTTTTATAAGAGGGGGGGAAAACGTGTTAAAGGAATGGCCAAACCAGAGGTTCAGTTATGTCAGTGTCCAAAAACGTGAAAGAAAACATTTTACAACAAACAGATAATCTGTCTATCAGGGTATAACCTAAAAAATTACTGTGTTGATATCCTCATGCAATAGAAGGGCACATCAAAAACATTGCAATACAGAAAGTAACTTCTCAGACAAATCAGCCTTCAGATACTTCTTCACAGACCTAGGAGAATGAAACCAAGCTCATTGTGCTGACTGCTCTAAAAGAAGGTCTTCAAAAATTTCCATTTCCAAGATACAAGCACAAGAAGAAAAAAACCATTGATCAAGGGATGCACTGATACTCATCAACATGAAAGCTCAGCTAAGAGGGAGTGTTACCAATAGGTAAGGCTTCATAAAGGCTTTATAAAGCCTTACCTATCGGTAACAAGGGAGGAAAGGCTCTATCATGCAGCAGTGTGGTGAAGCTGTAACAGACCTGCACATGAATCAGTGTGTAAGGACAATTTACCCTTCCGTTTCAGAGCTTCCCATGTCAGAGACACCACTCATTCCATGGGTGCTGCTATTGCAGCTCTCGTGAGGTGCTCAAGGGAGGGCACACACTGCTGAGAAAAGCAGTTAGCTTTCCAGGATCTCTCTCCTGGCACAACGGAATTAAGAGTTCTGCAGATGGAGAAACCAAGAGGCACGGATCTGAACTGCTTCCCAAATTACTTTCATCTCTACTCATTCATGAGAATACCAAAAAAGGAAGCAGATCTTGATGATATTTTCACATTTGTAAAATATGCCTGGTGAGAAAAGCAAAAATTTTGACATGTTATCTCAAAAACAAGGGCCAACCTGGGACGGCAGAGCCAAAAGCAAAATCTGATGGAATAATCAGCTGCTTCTCTGACTAAGCATCTGTGAAGTTACCTGTCT
This sequence comes from Dasyornis broadbenti, assembly GCA_013397935.1. Classification (NCBI taxonomy): domain Eukaryota; kingdom Metazoa; phylum Chordata; class Aves; order Passeriformes; family Dasyornithidae; genus Dasyornis; species Dasyornis broadbenti. The sequence continues at coordinate 3,664,123 of VZRN01001468.1, read as the reverse complement.
GTGTGTGCTCTGGAAAGAAAACACGAGAGAAGATAAATGACACCCATAAACTGGAGTCTCAGATAGAAATACTGTGGTAGAGAGGTATTCCAGGGAACCTGTTAGCATAAACTAAACAAAAAAAGGAGCATGCATCAGACACAGACTAAAAGAAAGCACAAAAACATAAAAAGTCTTAAGAGTAGCCCACAATTGTGTATAGTTATATAAATTTAGGGCAGTCACTCTGTTGGAACATGAATCAGTATGGAAGCCCAGACCTGCAGATGAAGGTGTCAAGCTGGTTATAGATATATTAAAAGACACGCTGCGTCAACAATCATAAAGATCATGTTTTCAGGCTGATCTAAACCCACGCCCAGATACCTGTTAACACTGATGTTCACAAAAGTGTTTCAGCAGCAACAAGTGTTAGGAAACAAGCTGTTCTCCTTCTGAGATTGAATGTTCAAAGAGTGGACTTCTTTTATGCCAATGGAAATAAAACAAGTGTTGCTTACTTTACCCAAAATTACAACATGAACATAAGGGTATGATTCTCAGGAAGTAAAACAAGGTCAGGCTGAATATTCATGAAAATCATCTGTAATCACCAAGGCAGTGTTCTGAACAAATTTCTTTAATATTTTTAAAAGGTGTTCCTTAGTGTCAAATAGAAATAACTTTTTTGCAAAAAAAATGCACGCAGTATTTAATTTGGAGGTTAGAGAGTTCCTAGAGATCTGCCAAAGAACACAGAAACGTTATTAGAACAAAACCCAGCACAATACTCACAAAGCTTAGTGAGCATTTCTCTAGTAGGACAACACTTAACAGCTCTTCTCTTATAACTGTCATGTCTGGGAACAGGCCAGATCCTGCCACTAATACTCATGGTTCATCTGGGGGATCCCTGAGGAATCACAATAATCCAGGAGCAATGTCAATGCTCAATGTAAAGGCAGAATTGGCCACCTCATTTCTGTCCAGACTTACTTTCATTGCTGAACATCTCAAGTTTGGACACTACACTTTACTTCAGTGCCACATGTAGGTCAACCCCAAAATATTCACGGATATTATTCTCATATAAAGAACAATCTGCAGATGCACATTAAAAATACTGGGATAAAACATAGGGATTTATTCCCCAAAAAATCCATGTTCATCTCAAGCTGTTACACAGATCTGCAAAAGAAATAGCTGCTATGCATTTCACAAAGGAAAGCACAAAGAGCAAGGATAAATGTTGCACAAGGATACACATGAAAGTGCATGAGAACCCTAATCACAGCAAGAATTACTGAAAAGTGCAGCATGCCAGGATGAACCTGGATTTTTCTTTTTTGGCAGGGAATTATTAAACCACAGCTCTTAGGCCCAAACTTTAAATCTTGAGTCCCACCCCAGATCCACCGCCTGAAATGCAGCTCTGTCTTGTCTCTGACACGAATCTGTGACTCGTTGAGGTATCACCCAGAGAAGGGCAGCTCTTTGGCCAGGTATCCTCACAGCCTGCATCACACAGCTCCAGAGATGGTGGCCCCTGCTCTGCTCCCCTCTGCAATCACAGCCATGCATCCTGCTGGGAAGCTTGAAATATAACCAGATGCTGTGCATGATGAGACTAAGTCCATCTTACAAAAGGTTCTATTAACTACACTATTTTCTGCCACTCCAGCACCCGAGCTATACTCCCCTCACCTACATACAGCAGACATGGACAGGGGCAGGTTTAAACCCAAAGTCTATTGGAGAAATGCTTTTGCCGACTCCCAGAGGCTTTGAATCCCTGACATTAGCTGCAAGGATCAGTTCCAGGTTTGCTATTCCATGTCAGGTACCACTAAGCATGCTCTCCACAGGGCTCTTTTATCCTTCCGCATCTACTGTAATAAACAGGATTAAAGTCAGATACCAGCATCTGACTAAATGAGAAGAAATTCTACTTTTATCAATACAAATGCAACAGATTTCCAGCCACTAATCTATAGAACGACTGAGATGTCAATCACCTCCAAGTAAATGTGGATCTAAGGCTAAACACAGAATTACGAATGTGCCCAATCTCATCAACAGTATCGTACATAGTGATTTCAAAATGTTCTTTTAAATATTCTAAGAAAGCAGATTTCAAAAATTTCTTTAGAAACTGTATTTTTCATTACCCTGAAGTCATACGGGAGTTAGATGCATCTCAGCTAAATGGTTTTGATTGCAGTCAATTGCAAAGGGGATTTTCTGCCTAGCACAGAGACATTTAAGAATAAACTATATCATAGCTCTTACTTCAGAATATGCCAACAAAAATACGAAGCCATCATGCAGTCAAAAATATTTCACAGAAACACTAATGCTAAAAATCTAGCTGTATATTTAGTCATTGTTTTTATGTGTTAACTACAGAGATTATAAAACAGAGCTCACTCTCACAGAATATAAAAAAATATATATTTTCATTGTGCCTGATAACTCTGTTAATACTGTTTTACCTGCATTCTGTTGCCAGACACTTTAAATAGACTCCGCATCAAAAACATCTACTGTACAGAGAGGATATTCAGAAAAGCAAAAACATTCCTTTCCATGCTCTCGACAGAATTACGACTACAAATAAATCACAAAATATAAGAAATCCCACCTTCAAGGAAGACTCTTACAAAGATGCTATTTCTTTCCTGGGAACAAAACCTTCTTGGAGAGAAATTTTATCCGCATGTAAGAAGAGTCAGAAACCTCTGGGAAGAAATGTAGCAGCATTGGTATTCTGCTCAGAAAATGTCATCACAGATCTGTTTACCTTAACTGTGGACCATGATTCAGCCGGTGACAACCGTCTTGCATACTGATCAATTTATTTGCAGCAAAATTACTAACATTTTCTACTTTAACCATTTATGTTCTGGAAAGAGCCACTAAGACAGCAAGGGCTTTTATGAATAATATAAAAATCCTAATTCACTAAAAACTTTCCCCTCCACCACAATGCCCTGTGCTTTGGGGAGTGTGTGTGGGGGCCCACCCTTCATCCTGAAGATAAATTAGGGCATATAGTGAGTAGTTACTAGAGAAACATTCTCTTTTTTAAAATGAAAATCAGAGCTTTATTCTCTCTCTACATCATAGGTGAATGTTAAGCATACCTGAAGTAGGGGGGCGGAGATGATGCGATTCAGCTGCTCAGTTGAGGGGGCACTGTCTGTTCAGCAGAGACTGGGATCAAGCATTTAAGAGAGTGGCCTAACTGGTGCTCCAGAGGCCACATCCAGTCACCTTGCTCCCTGCCTTCTCTGATGCGACTCCAGAGGAGATGTCACAGTCAGCAACAAATGTAAGATGTATTTACCATATGCCCCATCAGCAGACTGGAAGATTAGGTTTTGAAGTCAAAGAGGTGAAATCCTCTACGGTGCCTCCACACTTGACTGCTGTGTTCACACAACCATCCATGTGGGATGCCCTGGGATCTCACTGCAATCGATACTTTTTTTGCATGACCCATAGTTCAACACCACCACCAGGATGTGCAAAAGAAGGTGGGATGCAGACACAGAACTGGAAGTAAACTGTGACAAAAGAGAGTTTTGGTTCTACTTTACGGGAATTCTTGCTGCGAGGGCTCAGCTTGAGGGGCAATGTGAGACCGAACACTGCAGGATAAGCAGCCAACACTGAAAACCAGGACCCCCTGAAGCATCCAAAACTAGACACACCAAAACCATGGTACCAAAAACCCCATTGTGAAAACATCAATCTCATGATTTGTAAAACCAAATAATTATTTCATATATTACTATGTGATTTTGAATGCTATTTTGACAGTACTTCTTATTTTTAGTTCCAATTTTCATGTTAATCACCTTATTCATTCCAGTTGTGTTGGTATTTCCATTCATGCGTATCTACCTTGTGGTCAAGGCACAAAAATTTCCAGAGATGTCAGGGTGTTAGGAAAGGATATGGACCACATTCATATTCACTGCCTAAATGACCAACACAACCCATACACAACTGAATAAACTCAGAATGCTCTTTAGCAGAATACAGAAGAAGACCTGAAGTCACACCTCTGCACCTACTGCAGAGAACATTATAGACTAAAGATCAAGCTTGAAGCACAGACAGAAGATGTACTTTGCTCCTTAAAGTTAGGCTGGAAAGAAGGGAAAGGGTAGCCGCTTCTTCATTCCTCCTATCTTCCTGACAAATGGCATGGAACCTATGCCCCTGCATTTTCCCCTGGCTATTTTTCCACTTCTTATTCATAACTCCTTGTTATCTCCTCTTGACCTATTCAGCCTCTGACAGAGGTGAACTATTTCTTGTACTCTGTTTAATAAGCCAATACATCCAACTGTGCACAAGTCGTGCCAAACTATGACCATTTCCCTCAGAAGAGGTTGCTGAAATTCAAATCAGGGATGAAAGGTTAAAAAAGAAGCCTTAATGGCTCCTGTTCTGAAAGCATGTCTCTAGTCTTGGAAAATAATAAACCCTCTCAGAATTAAAACAAGACTTGTATCTGCACTGCAGCATCAATGCAAAAACTGACCTGAACCTAAGCACGCAGCCTCTAAAATTTGGTAATTTTCCCCACTGCAGAAGTGGGGGCTTTAACTCAAGCAGAAGAGCACCCAGATCTCCATCACGATTATGACAGACTGACACATTAGAAGAAAAGTGCTTCTCGTATCCAAAGTCTAGAAGTGCATGGACGAGTGAGCCAGAAGCAAATCCAAGGACCTGGGGTAGACTCACATTGAAAACACAACCTGAGCCTCCCAACACTTGGCAAATGTCTCAGGTATAAATAGCCACAAGTGGGAAAGTGCACATATAAATTGGGCAGGGAAGTAGGACAGCTACTGTAAAAGGCCAGTTTACAGAGAGGATGAAAATCGACTTTGAAAGACTGCTTCAGGATTGATGTAAACTTTATTGAAAGACGAGAGGCAGGTGCTTAGCTTACATGCAGGGTCACAGAGAAACAGCAGACAAGAGCAGCAGGACCATTTAAAGTGTTTGAATGTGATCCTACCTGGTATTCGGCCATTATAGTCATGATAATGCAGACTTACAACATAATTCTACACTTAATTGTCTTCTGCATTAATTTGCCCTGGTTCCATTGACACTATTTTGGCTGATACTAGTGACATGTGGCAAAAGTACTAAGCAAATCACCAAAAAACAAGGCTCCCCAAATTATGCATCATTTCCATTTGAAATGAATGGTGATTCTCCCTCCTTCTCTGACATTTTGTGTTTGCCAAAAGTAACTGCATAATTATAAGTTATGTGCAAGAAACAGAAGGTAACATTCAATGTTATTTTCCATACTTCTTACTTAGCACCAGACCTAGCAAATAGCATATATGGCTGTTCTGTCATGTAGAGGAGCCCACAGCTGATCCATTAATGAACTCACAAAAACTGTGCAAGCACACACCCAGCTTGGGCAAACAAACACCAGGAAAAAGAAATAATAAACTCTAATGACTTTCTTTTAAGTTTCTCAGAGGCAGATCACGCTCAGTCCATTAATTCTTCATTTAACAAGTCTGTTTCATTTAGCTTGTTTTGGTTGGCATTCAATTAGAAATTCATGTACAGGACAATTTTTTCCCTTTTTAATACAGAACACTTGTATTTCATCCAGTAAAACATCAGGAGGTAAAGTGGAAGCTGCATGACTAGCTAAAGCTACACTAAATCCAGGCACAATACTACTGAATTAGGCAAAACACCTGCACCTGGCCCTGTCCACAGGATTATCACTAACTGTTAAAAGGGCCTGGTAAGATTTGTTGCTCAGTAAACAAGCACAGAGAACAAATTGAGAGTTATTCAGCTGGGAAATGCAAGTTAAAATAACCCGTACCATCAGCTTTACTGTGATTTCAGTTATGGATGTGCTTTGTCATATCTGCCTCTACATTCCTAAGATTTACTGAGATTGAACTGTTTTCACACAGAAGGAAAACCATCTCATCCAAATCCTCATTTCCTGCCTTGCACAGCATCAAGTCTCTTGCTGGCCACCCTCATGACTACATGTATACATACATATATACATATGTAAACATAAAATAAAAGAGTTAAGCCTGGATTCTATCTCCCACTGCATTGCTTGTCCCCTCTTGGGAGCCACACCAAGCCAGTCCACTCCTCAAGGGCAATGTCAAACTGTTTCAGGCACACTGTCCCACAACTTCCCCCTTCTCATCTTTCTCACCTTCCTGCACCCTTAAAATTTTTGCCAAGCGTTCCTGACCAATCACAGCTGTCTCTGGATGCTCTAAACTCCCCACAAATGGGCATCCATGGATGCCAAAAGATTATACAGGTTTTATGCAGAGCCTGTCCAAAGTTGTGGAAAAGAAATTCCGTGAGCTCTATGAATCAAACATCATGCCTGGCTCAAGAAGTCTCTGAGTCACGCATGGCTGGAGGATGGGACAGTACCCAGGGGAAGCACCACACATGCTTATTCTGATTTTATACTCCTTCAAGCACCTGCTTTTGGTCAGTGTTAGAACAGATATGCTGGGCTTGAAAAATTTTATTTTTGGGACAAGACAGCACGTTTTTACATCAGAAGCAGCAGACACAGCATTTAAGGGTGTTTCTTCTACAAAGGTAAGAAAGATAGGAAATTAGCCAATTACCACTATTGCTTTATTTCATTAAAAATGAAATCAAGCAATTTCCATTGTATGCCCGTGCTCCAGATCACCGATGATTAGTTTTATATCATCACTGCTATTTGTTCTTTACTAAACTCATCTGGTTTCCTTTCCCTCTTCTATAATTATCAAAAAATATTTGCAAGTTAATTTCATTTTATAAATTTCTATGTAACTGTTTTATGATAAAGAAATAATAATAACTGCTGAGTAGTTTATCTATACTATGTCATCACTTGAGGCTTCATTTTTGTTCATTCATCTTCAAACTATTTAAAATAATATTTCTGCCATCTTCTATCAATAGTCTGGCTTCTTACTGTCTATCTGGCAATTATTTTCCAGCCATAGAAGCTGGCTTAGATTTCAAGCAGCTTCAGTGCTTGATCACAAATCTATTTTTCTCATGTGCAAGTTCAACTGCCAATTTATGGAAATTATTTTGAAACTGCTATTAAAATACTTGTAATGGTATACGGAAGAAAAAAATTCACTGAGATCAATACTGTGGTTCTCCAGAGTTTACATCGTAACAAGATGACAACGCTCTAAACTCCTATCAACTACATAAAACATAGTCAATAGCTGTATAAATGCAAAGAAATAAAGCTAATTGGTAATATATCTGTCTAGAACTTACACCAAAATGGATTTTAACTAAATGCAGATCAGGGGCAGCCTAGCATTCCCAGAAATCCATCATCTTCTCTCAACTATTTTATTTTTGCCTCCACCCAGAAATGCACAGAATTCACATGAAAGGGATTGCCAGCATCACTTGTCCATATTTTCTGTTAATGATAAGAGAAGTCAGCTATCAGATTTCATGAGCATGCAAGGCAGTATTTATGACTGTAAGTTTTGGTTCACATCCGAAAAAATCTGACAAGATATTTCTTAAATAATGTGCAAAAATGTTCATGAGAATTAATAAATTCTTGGTCCCCTTATATAATTGTTCCATAAAAATATTCTTGTAACGCATTTTCATTGAGTAAGTATTGTCTAAGTTCACAGGTGTGAGTAGTTATATAATTTATCCTAAATGCAAAACTTTGAAAATCCATGGAGCCAGACCAAAACAGAAGTGTTGTCCTGCCCCTGATCTGCCTACGATAACAGAGCACAGTCCAACTACAAAGATGTAAAATGTGGACCACTCTGATTCAAATTATTCATTGAAAATTACCGACTCGTGTCCTTCAAATGCCGTTATTATTTATTACAAAGATTTTTAAGTGTGTCTCACAAGGGTATGTTAATTTTAAATTTCATTCAGAACAGCAACTTGCATTACCAAATACTTAATTATCAGTAAATTTACAGTGTCCTTGGGCACTGCTGGGTAATCAGAATGCTATTGTTTTCATTAAACAGCATTCTATTGATAGTGCTAATGACTTCAGTTCTGCTTGATCAACAAGCAAATGATGCTTATTTGATGTTATGATAATTAATTGGCCTTTCAGGTGTTTCCACACCCCAATTCATTACTAAGAATATTTATGTGAAACACCTTAAAAAGAATATCAGTGTTCGTCACAAAACACATTGTAAAAATAGGGTGTGGTTTAGTACTTCTTCCTTTTCTCACAATCTCTAATACAACATTCTCTACCTAAAAACTGCAGGGGTAAAAAACACATTTAACTCCATTTCAAAAATTCAGCCTGAGCATTGTAAACACTCAGTTCATTTTATGCCTGTCTGAAATTCCATCAAGTCAAAGGAGATGTTCTGATTAATTTTTTTTTTTTTTTTTTTTTTTTTTTTAAAAACTGCNTTTTTTTAAAGACTGGAAAAAACAGCCAACCTCACTTTCCCATAGTAGCAACAAGGATCAAAAAATATGACTCAAAGGAGGGGTATGAGTGAACAGGATGCTTGTGTAATCCAGCCATTACTTCTCCGAACTCCAGCCTTCCAACCATGGAAGAGGGTTATGGATAAGAAAATTCCAGATTCAAATTGAAGTGAACCTTGAAGTAGATAAGAAACTTCCAGATTCAAATTGAACTAAGCTTTGAAAAGCCACCTGAAAAGAGTACACCAGTCTTTCCCCAATGTCATCTGGCATCTGTCACCAAACTGGATGTGTTCAGTTTAACCCCCCAACAAGAACAACTTTCAGAACATCATCTGATGTCTGATATAATCTGATATACCAACTCACATCAGCAGTTACCCTCCTCTTTGCAGATGAGTCTCCCAAATTCTGAATTTTTCTGCAAGCAAAAAACCCCCAACATTTCAAATGAAGGTCTTAGTGATTTTTTTACTTTTCACTGCTGCTTCACTTCACTAAATGTTTTCCAGAACATTCTTCCTTTTAGGTAATTCCACATATTATATCTTTCATGTCTGCAAATAAAAAAAATCCCAGAAGCTCACAGGCTTTTGGATGCTCAAAGGTAACTGCATTTGCTTTTTGTTGTTGTTGTTACTTGCTAGAATTTTTCATTCCCACAAATGTTCTAAATGGCACAGCCCAACCCTATGGCATAAGGGAAACCTTCATAGGCATGTAGAAGATACAAAATACTACTAGGCTGTGCTGCAGAATATTCTTTAGTGTTACTTTAGGTTTACTACACTCCCAAGAATTTGTCATGAATTTTTGGACACTTTTTTTCACTTAACTTCTTCCCAGATCTACTGCCTGAACATGTTTCATAAAACTGAATCTCATACTTTGCTTTTTAAAATTACCGGTTTTAAAGTAAGAAAGAAAATGCTGTTTCCAGGTAGGCTGTGCTAGACTTTCTGAAATCCTCAGTGGTATTTGCTCTTACTTGCCTTTTCAGAATTACACAATACAAGATACTCTGGATATTCTACCAGTGAACTACTAAACCAAAAAAAAGCATATAACAACAACACATTATTTTTCTATGTCCCCATATTCATATTAAACATGACTTGACATCAATTACAAGCCACTTGTTCCCAAAAGCACACAGACAGTACTGTGGATACATCAAATGCAGAAGTGAAGAATGATACTGAAAAAAACCTCACTGTAAACAAACTGGATGTTTGTCAAAAAACAAGCTGATTATTTGTCTGTAAATATTGACCAAACTAAGGTTTTAGCTTTGCTATTTGCTGACTGAAGAGCAGCACAGGCAAGCACACAGGACACACAAGATTAGTCTGCATTCCAAACTTGGCAATCGGGTACCAGCTACTACAGGGACTCCACGTAACAAAGCAAATAACCAGTGGCAGTCAAATGCATTTACCAAGAAATCACTACAAATATTTTATCACTACATTTCAACATTAGAAAGAATCATCATTTGATTTCTGAAAATGTATTTACTTCCAGGGACAGCTTATCAATTGGATTTAAAGAGAAGTTTGAGTTAACCCACTAACTAAATACTCCCATGTAATACATTCTCCTACTTTTTAAATTCGACTTGCAAATGTACAACAAACACTTGAAAACTCCCATAATTTTCACTCAGTGCAACTCTGTTTTTCATACAGTTTGATCATTTCTTTGGTGTATCAAGCAATGTACATTTTGCTCTCAATCTTAACACAAACTATAACTAGATGAGAATAAACTAATGCATTTTCAAAGGCAAATTTAAGTGTCAAAAGCAACCACAAGACAACAGGAAATAAGTTGTAAAACCTATATTAACACTTTAAAGCCAGGTGGATTGTTGCTAGTTCAGCATTGAAATAACTATCTATCATGCATATATTCTGCCAAGACACTTAAAAAGCACATTACCCAAATACCCTACCCCTACTCTGTAAAGAAAATACAAATTAATGGTTACTCATGTGCCTGGAATAAATAATAACTGTTCTCTCCAGACAGAAAGAAGTTGTATATTTTCCTCTTCTATCTCTGTTTCTTCCCAAAGGGAGAAAAATTTTTTGCTAATCCAACATAAATGTGGTTGCAACAGAAGTCTATTAATAAAACATTATGAATTAGTACATCACCAGGAAACACATTCTCTGCTTGTTACAGCAAAGGCATTTCACACTCTCTTACAAATATGTCATTTTTACAAAAGACACATAAGAAAAAAGCATCTCAAATTACGTAGTCTTATAAACAGGACTTGCAAACTGCTGGTAGGATAAATGAAAACAAAAGTCGGATGACTTAATTGTAGCATGAGGACATTACTAATCAGAGATTCGGTAGAAAGACTCTAATAAACCCGAGCTCTATGCAGTGCTTGTGCCACAAGTCTGCCTTCTTGCCCTGGTCAATTCTCAGACATGAGACAGTCAGACAGTGACACGTGAAATATGCAGCCAGTGTGCAACAGCCAGGAATTTTCCTGCACAGCGACAATTTACTGGTCTCTGAAATTCTCATTCATAATTACCACATTCATTTTAAATTTAGCAATGACAAAAGAGTATTCTGTCCTTAGGACCATCTTGAAAAACCAAGAGGGGAGTAGGTGGAGACACAACAAACCCGGAGCCGAACTGGGATACAATACCATTAACCTCCACATGTAACAGTCAGAGATGGAGCCAAGGCTCCTCAAATCCTGAACCATTTACCACATGCATGCCCTTCCTAGAGCAAAGTGAGGATTGACATGCTGCCTGTGTCTCACTCAGTTCTGCCAAGGGCAGAAAGGCTTTTGCACATCAGTAGATGAGGCAGAACCAATTCCTTAATGTCATATCAACCTTTTCATCAAAGTCGTCAGATACTACTTTAGAGAAGGAATAAAGAGGCATGTGCCAGCTATGAGACAAATGAATAGCTTTCCTCCAGCAAAACATAATTCAGCATGAACTTCACGTTACTGTTCTTTCCACCCACTCACACATCTCCAGCTGATACTACTCAACCAAAATGCCGACAAGTAAAACCACACACCTTTTAATTCAGCTGTTGTACACGAGCACTAAGATTTCATTTTACAGTGCCATCCTACAGCTGCCTAACTTCAAATATTATTTACATATTTACGTACCTCCTTTTTTTAAAACATGCATGGTACGTGGAGGGAGGAACATAAGGAAACACTTTGGAGAGCAAAGATATTGAGACTGGCAGCTCTCGCTAAAACATTAAAGACATCATAAGCCTCAGTCTTATATACAGTTCAGAACCAAAGGGTTCTGAAGCAGAAAAAGGACACCACTAAAACAAAGTATGATTAAATCTTGAGTCAGGAAACAGTTTGGAAATGTATTATGTCAGTTTGTCTGAAGAGTGAAAGAGTATCAAGATACATTTAAGCAAAAGACTAATACATCTCAGAAAGGCACATGCTCATTGAGTTTATCAAGAAGACATCAGAGAGTACAGAAAGTCCAGGAACACTTGGGTTTTATTTTGAAGAAAAACAACCCAACATCTGTGATGCCCAAAAGATAGGCTAGAAACAAAACCCCATAGATCAGTGTCTATAGAGCAGGTATTTGTTTATTGCAGCGCTGGAAGTGAGGGGGATCTTTCCACTTAACTCACTTGCCTTTGTCAAGTGTTAAGGTTTAGTTATACAGAAAATAATGCTAAGTATTACTATGTCATCACATACGTGCTAGAACTGATTTACATAACGTGAGCTCATGGTGATTAGGTAGTTCATTGCACTGCGCCTGCACCTCCCCAATTCGGTGGTCATGAGGGTCTTCAAGTGAGGAAGGCTCATTGTCGCATTTGAACTTTTCAACTTTGTCTTCGGAGCATGTGCAGTCATGGTGTTCCTCAGTCATTTTAGTTTTAATTACTTTAGAGTCTTCTTTCTGTGGCTTATCAGCTTCACCTTCACCTTTGCCAGTTTTTTATCAGTGCTTGTCCATTTTTGAAACTATACAGATGGTGAGTGGGTGTTTTTTTCTTTCTTTTTCTTCTATTCAGTATGAAGCACCTAGTTAACTATATAATAGCCATTACATTGTATAGAAAGTTGTAATTCAGGTTATATTGATAGACATATATATAGGTATGATTCAGGTTATACTGATATAGAAAGTTATGATTTAGGTTACATTGATATATATAGGTATGATTCAGGTTATATAGATATCATCTAAATTAAGCTATATAAGCATTTTGCAACTTTGGCCCAAACTATGTGTATCAATCTGTGATCATTCCAGAACCAAGTCTCAAGTCTGAATAAGCTACAAGGAGCCCAAAAGACTCCTATATACCCAAGTACTTCACAGCGATCATCAATAACAAAGAATGAAAAAAATTCCCTATTGTTGTTTTATTCTGTAAGTATTCATAATGGAAATTTTATACTTAATTTTAAAATGTCTGTAATGGGCTATTTTTGATAGGGTTCCATGTGGTCTGATCTAGAATGTTTTGTTCTTAGTGAGAATCCAGTTCCAGAGAAATAGTTTCACCTGGACCAACCCTAACTCACAGATGGCTGGGAATCTACAGAAAGATCACACATTTTTAAGGACTTGTTTTGGACAACTGGGAAATTTAGATTCTGTAGGCCTCAACACATGGCATTTGAGGAAGATTATGTTCACTTAAGACATTCTTAATTCCAGCAGTCCATTGTCCCCTTTGCTGGAGAAGCACTTACAAGTATTCTTTTTTCCCAGTCCTCATGAGTTTGAAAATGCTCCTGGTACTTTTCTTAGTGATGGTTCATTTACTTTAATTTCAACAATGAAAATGCATATTTCAAACCTTCACTGGTAAGCAAAAATACACTGCAATTGCTGTTTCCACAGACCTGATTGCACAGCAAAAGAAACTTGCTTTTTCTTTTTTCCCTAAACCAGAAATATTGCCTATTTTAGATGACAACATAAAAAAAAATTAGCAGACGAACTCTTATCTCTGAAACACTGAAATCCTTACATAGCTCCAATAATTTGCCATTATATTCCCACACTGAAAATCTCATTAAAATAAAGGGATGTTTTTATTATATAGCCTTGTTTTCTACTGATCAAACCACTACTTATTACAGAGAGTGCAAAACATTTTCAGGGTGAGTCACCTATATGCAGAGGGCCAGAGTATCTGTTAAAGATGCTTTAAAAAAAAAAAATATCCAAGGAAAATAGTGGTGTCCTCTTATACTATGAGTATGACTAACAGGAGCAGGCAACAGACCCACCACTCTTTTCCCAAACTCTCTCACAGGGCAACCTCTACGGACTGATGCTAAATGAGCCCTCTCTCAGTGGTTGGGAACGCAAGAATTCAGCACTTCAAACTAAGCTTTTCTAGCTATCAGTACTTTAAGTGTTTAAAGCTGGGCTCAAAACTGAGCTCAGAATTTTGCTAGCACTTTCACTGGACACAACACAATGGAAATGCAGCTCACCTATGGCCATGCAGTACCAACAGCAATACAATTTTTTCTCCATGAAAGGATGAAACATGACACAGAGGGCAGTGACACACAGTAGTTAGTGGCTTTTAATAGCTAATTTTATGGCTACAATCCACCTCCCACAGCTACTGTTACAATCAGCACCTCATTTCAGGGGCTGACTTCTGCCACGTGTTGATGGTGACTGTGCCTTGGGCTGATTAATGACTTTTCATGTGGCAGAAGCTCACCAAATTAAAATACCAGCCTCAGACTCATGTAACACTGCTGGTCATAGCAGACTTGCCATATAACTTTAGCAGCCCGCTCCTCTTCAGGACATTAGTGAATGACTTTGAAACACACCAGATGCAGCCTGTTCTTACTCATTGTAGTCATATGTGGAGACTGGGGATGCACTCTACAAAGCACAGTCCAGAAAACAGAAGACGATTTCTGTTCTAGGAAGAATGAAAGAGTAAATTGAATAAGATCTGAGACTACTGCTGTGATCTATTCATAACAAGGTACTTTAACTCCTCTTGCATTCAAACTAATCAGTTCTATCCCAAGCTTTAAAAGCATTTCCAGTACAGTTTGAATTTTCCATCTAGATATTAAAGGAAATACAGCTTTAAAACACATGCATTTCAAGGGCCTTTAACAGCACCCAGATGTCCACCCACTTTCACTACTAGAAACAGCCAGCAGTAACAAGTTCCTAAAATTACCTACTTGCATGGAATTGTGTTCTGGATTAGTACTGTGAAAGTATTAGAGACCATTTTTCAAAACCAGGCCTGCAGGTTCCTCAGAAACAGGTTTTGCTTTTACCTCTGAGGAATACAAATATGCAGTGTTTTTGTTCTTTGCAGCTCAGTGATTTACTGGCATGCCTCTTCCCATAAAATATTTGCATATATCTGAGAGTCAGACTGTTCTGATATGTTCTGTGTTTGCCAGGAAGTGAACGCTTCAGTTCAGTGTAACTGAACGTTTAAAGAACGACAGGCACCAGGACAAATGGCAGTGTAATTAACATACCAATGAAGAGCCAGTTGTTAATTACTATCCATTTTAGGCATTTTGTATGAGCAACTTACCTGAAAAGCCTTTCCATCTGTATGCTGGCAAAGCCAGTAATTAAACAATTCAACACCCCTTTTGCATGATTAGAGAAAAAAATTACAATTATTTTATATTATTCTACTTGTCACATGCAGTTGACATTTTGATGAGAAAAACCTGCAGCAGCCCAAATCTAAGCATTTGAAATGAATACTGTGAGCTGTCCTTGAACAAAACAGCAACACATACACATCCAGGGCAGATGCAAGCTAATAGAGGCTCCTAATTTGACCCAGCTGATTATACCTCAGAGTACCTGCTGGGTTACATGGAAGGCAGCACAGTTGCTACTCATAACAGTAAAAGTACCACTTTTCTCTAAGGGGGACTTCAGATGCTCCCTACAGAATGGAATCTGAATTTATAAGCTGTTGAAAGACTTGAGAGTAGCACCAGCACAATGCCAGGATTCATTTACACTTAAACAACACTGAGAAGTCAATACAAAGCACAGCTCCACAGAGAAAATACAGTAGTTACAGGAATTGTAAGAAAGGTAGAGGCACCTAAGAGTGAAAAGTAGGATTGAAACCGTAAGACAGAACTATTAAAGATAAGTAAAATAGAAGCACACTGACAAAAAAGACAGAGGAAGCAGAAAGTTTTGAAACGTTCATCAGTTTGTAGAGTAGCCAAAACAAAGGATTTCTCTTTCTCCCTGTGCAGATGGCTTTGTTCAAGGAAGACCAGTGTGCTTTCGGTACAAAAAAAAGGAAATTACATCTATCTTGAAAACAGCTTCTAATTCATTACACATCGCATGACTACGGCCACTAATTCATGTAAACAATAAAATTGAGATCCATTTGAAATTTTGACTATCCAAAATAAACTCTGAATTAGCTCTTGCTAAAAAATTGTCATTCTCCATTTCATCCTGCATTTTCTGCACATTAAAGGCCAGATCTTGCCAAAATTCTGTAACATTTTGTGACAAAGTAGGTCTTCCTGGAACAGACAAAAAGTGCATGGTCGATGTGGGTTTATTCAATGCATTAATTTTCATGTGTATTTTTATTTGAAACAATGGAAGATGATGAAGGATTCTTTTTCTGAAGCTTTTTCTTTGCATCTATCTTACTTGGGTTATAATGAGACGGTAAATAAAATGTACAAATGCAACCTCATAAAATTTTTCTTTTTCCTCACTTGACAGAATGATTGATACAGATGGGGTGACAGAAAACGCTTTAGAGCTGAACAAAGGAAATACTTCTTAGCAAGAAGTAAACTGTACCAATGTTTTACAGAGCAAGCACCCACCCACGATTCCTGGAATGTCACATTTTCTGCCTGTGTCGTCCAGCAAATGTAATGTTTTGCACAAATTATCTTACAGAATGTTGAAGGAGCACCTCTGACTTTGTAGATTTCCTTCCCACATAACCTTTACTGACCACACCTCTACAGTCAGAAAAGTAGCTTGGGTTGGTATCTGCACACTTCTGCACCCAGGGCAGCATCTCTGCTCTCCACAGAGCTGGCAAGACAGAACAGCTCATCCTGAGCTGATTCATCCATCTCTAAACACTGCTGGCCAGCCAAAGACACTCTGCTATAGATAGACTGGAAAATCTGCCAGAGTTCTACAACAAGAGCTGCGATCTAAATTCCAATCTCTTTAACTCGAGACCCCTCTTCCTCTTTTCTACTGCAAATTTTAATAACATTGTAATTTCTGCAGGTAGCACTGAATTAACACATTTTCCACTCTTGCTTGTCAGTTATGAAGCAGTAAGCCCCCCAAAATTACTCTGAACGACACATATATCTAATCTTCACAACCATTTAAGCATAATCTCTGAATACATCTTCATAATGACAGCCCCATTTCTGTCCTTTTAATAACAATAATCACTACATCAACAGGGTTATTTTGCCTTGACTATTTTGAAAAGGCTATTTTTTTTTTCCTTTTCTACCTAATCTCTGTTGCAATTTTCCTTAGTGGTAAGAAATATCAACAGCACCATATGGTATTACAGAAATCAGCAATATCTCTTTTTGTTTTGCATTTTTATTAGAGGAATAGGGAAACATTATTCTATTGAAAAAAATATTTGGAACTAACCACAAGCTATATATGCAAATTTTAAATAATTATTTTGTGATAGAAGAGATACAAAACAAAGTCTTTTGTATGCCCTATACCTATATATTAGAAACATAAAAATAATGACATTTCTTCAATGCCAGTTACTGTTCAGTACACAGTCCTGAAGGACAAAACATTATCACAGCACAATTCAAGAGGCATTGGCATCTCATACCACAGTTTGACTGAATTATGGACCAATTCTGCAGTATAAAAGCTACAAAAACAAAAGAAAAAGATCTGCAATGTAAAACTCCCATTAGCTAATGAGTGTTCTAATTTTGAAACCTTTTTTTTTTAACTTTATCTTAGAATGATGACTACTTTTTGGCACACCAGCAACATCAGAGCTCATTATAACCTCCATCACTACAACAGTCCATTTACTCCCCAGGACGCTGTTAAATTGATTTTTTAGTTTACTGGATAGTCGGTATTGTAATGAAGAGCAGAGAGGCAGCAACAAAACACAACTTTTGGGCTTCGAGTTGAACGACTTTGAAATCTAAAACATTGAAGTAGATTTTTTGCTTTTTAATCATCTATTTCAAAGCTGGATGAAATCTAAAGAATGACCAGATTGCCAGCTTCAGAAAGCCAGTTCCTTTTGGGAATATGGATTGGACGGCATCAAAAACCACTGTTCACAACACTTTATCTCTTAGTAACTTCAGTCGAAATGTAAGACTGGGTAACAAATTACTTGGTTCTCAGAATGTCTAGTTGAAACAGGAGAATGATTTATCTCCACTTAACTCCCAAGTAAAACAAACACATAAAAACCAAAACCACCACCCAGAACCCAATGCACTTGCCTAAACCAAGAGCCCAGATGCAGGGCTGAGTTACAACTCTTCACAAATACAATATTAAATTTGCTGTTAACTCATAACAAACTGAAAGTAAAGAGAGCTTATTTAATAATATTTCTTCAAGTTAAAATGCCAATATTCTTCTATCTTGGATTAGCCATAGGCTGAAAGCATTCCTCATGAACTGCTGTGGTTGCAACAGTAATGCCCTAAGCCATTGCAACCCCTCTCTCTCATGTCACAACCTCTCTCTCTATACATTTCTAGTAGAGGTCCTTTAGAGGACATGTTGTTCTCCATACCTTTGTATTTTGGGTTCTCTGCTTAAAAATAAATCACTAAAAGGAGCTTAAGGGATTACAAGAACAACATAGCTACTTTTCTTTTCAATTAAATATAAAAATACAACCCTAAAAATTCCTAAAACGCATCCTATGGGATCTTCCCTCTAAAGTAACTCTAGATAAACTCCACAATCTCATGATTTCTCTGGACTTACAAGTTTGTGGCATTTTGGCAATATATCTGTGTGTACTACCAGTGGCCCTTCCATCTAGGGACATCTCTCTGGGAAGAACTGAAAGGATGCAAACAGTTCATTTCACATCACTTGACCACAGCAGAAAGTTGCAGCTCACCCATCAGGCTGAGCCAGACTGGAATTTATTATCCAAAACCTAGTAATGTGTCAGGAAAAAAATTCCTAAACTCATTAACAGCTTAATGTTTTCATCCCAACCTGGCTAATAGAAGAATCACCACTTCATGTATTGCGCTCAAGTTAAGCAAAATTTGATCCCAAAGAAGCAATAGTTACGGACAAAGTTTGCATTCCAAAAATAATACATTTAAAACAGACATGGCACTAAGTTACTTTGCTGCAAGCAGTAATTTATGAAATGCTTGTTACACCTCCACGTTTTTTTTGTTCTTAAATTCCATTTCATATGCCAATCTTATTCCAGGAGGAAATAAATTAACTGTGATGCTTTGTGCCAATGCAGATGAGCTTCCCACACACCTGTATTGTTTCACACTTCAGCTCGTCACCCAGAGTATGAGAAACCAACAAAGTACTCCTAACCAGACCTGCCCCCAAGGCTAAGTGTGCAGCAAGAAGAAGCAGCTTATCTCACAGAGCCCCTCAGCTGTGTCGGGGTGACGTCCAGCTGCAGTTTTGGACAAACACCTTCACCAAAAAGAACTATCAGTTCAGATCTACTACAGCCCAGGAAGCCCACAGAAGTGGCTTTACCCACACCACAAATTTGGTCCCTGACACTGCAGTTCCCATTAGCCTCAGACAGGAAAGGATGCAAACTGCTTCCACTCCACTTCCCTAACTGAAACTCTCCATTAAAAAATGATCAGTGGGAAAATGGATAAGTCTGCATCCAACACAAGAGAGAAGATGCTGCCACAGAGAAGCACATGGTTCTGTAGGAGATCCCAGATCTTCACAAAGTTACAGAACACCCAGCTTTTCTTTCTCGGCTAATCCCCATTCGACTATCTAGAATACGACTAAAATCACATGTATTTGTATTGTGGTAGCTGCAAGTTAATGTCCTACCTAAATTACCAACTGTTATTAGAACCCCAGACAATTGCTTAATAAAAATTTAATCATATTGTAATTTCTAATCATCATTAAAGATGCTTAACAAGTTAATCTCTCTATTGTGCTCCCTTAACATTGCAGATCAGAAAGTCAACTGGCACAAGGTGGCACAGCTTCACCAATACTAATAGAGCTACTTTCATGTTACTCCAGCTGAGGATCTCTCCCCAAAAGAAAACAGTAGGATTAACATCATTTCACTACAGATTTTGACTGTTTCTCTGCATTGCTTTGCAGTTACTTTAAAAAACCCAAAACAACAGCAATAAATTATGATTTTTAAAAGCTACAGCACAAATCAAGGTATTTCACACAGCTCCATCTTCTGCTGTCCGTGGTAAGAGCAAAGGCAGCTACAGATCGAGTCTCCTTTCCTCACAACTCCCCACTTCGACTTCGCCCCTGGTGTCTGACAACAACGCTCACGCACAGAAAACATGGGAGGATCATTAACAGCCAGCAAGTTTGGCTTTCAGCTCAGATCCGCTCCAGCCGCCCAGACGGGAGCGGAATGATGCTCTGGAAACTCAGCCTTGCAGAAGGTGATCTTGGTTCACTTCAGGAAACCAGCATATTTCCTCATCCTCTCCATGGACTGCACTCTATACTTCAGAGTTTGAGGACCACACTGCAAGCCAGCTTTCACCGTGTCACATGCACAGAGATGCACACAGACAACACATTTGGCTCCTTCTTCCCTTTCTTTTTTGACATTTCTTCAATAACCCCGTTACACTCCCTCAATTCACAAAGTGGTCACAGGAGAACGATGGTGAAGCCATACTCAGAGGTAAGAGCAGTCTGTGCTTATAGTACCTCGTGCAACCACATCTTTTTGTGGCTTCAGCTGCAGGCAGGTGAATGCAGAAAGTGGAAAGGGTTGGTGCAAAGGGGGCACTGGGCTCTGCTGTAACTCAGCAGTTTCAGCACTGACCTCTAAGCAGACATGGCTGTTCCTTCAGTGTATAGCTTGGAGAGCAGATGGGAAAATGGCAAACCAAACACAAGTCAAAAAATGCTGTTTGCATCCTCCTCTGTCTGCAAAACTGATTGCAGCTGTGAGTGCACACAGTGAAATTCCCTATGCACAGCACGGTACCCTGGAAGCTAACTAGTATTAATTTAATAACCTTCCGTTAAATATTGATTTTCATTAAATATGGAGAATTCTGATATTAAAACTTAATCTGACTGACAAATATCAGTTTCTGCTTACTGTATTGTCACTTCCTGAACAAAATTCATTGTTTATATCATAATATTTACTTTCAATATGACAACTACACTACTAACTACAGCAGGATTTAATCTAATGAACAAGCTTTGAACATTAATTGGCATTTACTCAAGCAAGCCTTTAATTGTCAGAACTCAACCTGACTCTACAAAAATTACACAATGCAAACACATACCGAAACAAGTAACACTGAAATAGACCTTTAATAGCAAAACTCTTCCTTAGTACTGAGTCCAGTGCAAGATCCGTTATCCCACTTATTTTTAGTGTCAGATACTTGTTGATACACACCAAGTTGATCCAAGTACATCTCCAAAATATTACTCTGTCATTTTATCCAAACTCATTTTATTCCATCATGCACTGGGCAAAACAGATGTTGTATCTCACAGACACGTAACAAAACGTAGGGGAATGTCTTCCCTCCCGAAAAAGTCAATGGGAAAATTTTTGTAAGTTTCCTTTGTCAATAACTGTAGTACTAACAGCAAATATTTACTGCATCCTTTGGAAAGAAAACATCACAGGGCACATGCCGAGGTGCCCTTGATCAGTTTCAACACCGTGTTTTGGTTTCACGAGCCCACAATGAAACTGACAGACGTAGAGGCAGGGAATGCCAATGTTCCTACTCATGCCCAGGGCAGGCACGGTTATACCCAGTGCCGCACTGCCCGTCCCCGTTGCTCTCCTGCGCTATGCCCGCGAATGCTTATGCACAACTGTTCGTGTCTGTAGGGCTGCACCGAGAGCCGGCAGCCGGGGCGAGAAGGGCGGCGAGCCCCGAAAAACCCCACCGGCTCCCG